>PVIU01002236.1:152756-179174 GCA_004026605.1 Ondatra zibethicus | reverse complement strand
TAATGATTGTCAATAACATTTGGAAAGGCACAGACTAAAATAGCCCATTCATCTACTGTGGCAGTCAAAGTTTCCACTTGGTCCTTAGTGTAAGGGATGAGTAGCTTATCAGGCATTTTAGCAAAATGAGCAAGGCAGTACTTTAAACCCAACAATGCTTGTGCTGCCACAAGCTCAGGATAATATCGAATAGTTCTGGTTCCAATTGAATTGCCATGGATCCACCAAAGTGGACCATTCTGCCATATAACTCCTGTGGGATATCCTTTTGTCTTTAAAATGCAAAGAGAAATTGATAAAGATGGATCAAATCTGCATAATTGTGCCCTAGCCATGGCCCTCTCTACCTTTTGTAATGACTCTAACGCTGCTGGGGTCATAAACCTCGGGGAAGTAACATCAGGATTGCCTTCCAAAATAGAAAACAAAGGCATTAACTCTGACCGAGGAATGTTTAAATATCCTGTGATCCAATTAATGTCTCCCATTAACTGCTGAAAATCATTGAGGGTTTTTAAATGCACCAGTTCTAAGTCAGCTGCTAGGCGCTGGCCGAGGCGAGGCACCGCGTGGGAAACTGCAGCCCCGGGGAGGGGAGAGAACGGACCTGGCAGTGGAGGGGAGGGACAGGAGGGGGGCAGCGCGAACGGCATCCCCCACGGCCCGTCCGCGCCGCTGGGCGCCCTCCTTCCCCAGGCGCGGCCGCGACGCCTGCTGCAGCTGGGGCGATCCACGGGAAGGGCCCGGCTTGCGTCCAGAGTCGCCGCCGCCGCCGGCCCCCCCCCCCCCCCCGGGAGGCCCGCTGGTTCCTCCCCCCGCCGCCGCTGCCGCCCCCGTCCACACGCACCCGTGCCGCCCGTGCGGGGCGGCGTGGAGGAGGGAGGGGGCGGGGGAGGAGAGGCCGTCCATTCCCCCTGGCCTAGGAGCATATCCACACTCCAGTGAGGATGCCCCGTCTGAAAATTGAGCCGTGCCTGACTCTGTGCCCTGTCAGTGACCAGGGACTTGAAATCCAAAAACTGACCCATGCTAAGGCGAGCTCGGGCATAAGGCACCGGCTCATAATGCCTATCCAGGGTCTGGGGATTCTCAAAAAACTGGGAAAGCAGACACTAAGCGTGCCCATGTATCCCTTTTAATAAAATGACATCCTCCACCCGCCTGGGAGTAGGAGGGCGGTGCGGAAAGAACAAAGGAGTCTCGAGGTGCCTTCAAGATTTTCCTTTTTCTTACCGCTGAAAAATTATAAGATGGGGGCCTTCACCTCCCATATCTCTCTTTCTCATGTTTAGCAGCTGCTTCTTCCAGATCTTCTTCTTCCTGGGGGTCCAACTCCTCCCCCGAAAGGTCTAAATTCTGAAATTCGTCCAGGACCGGGTATAAAGAGTGAGTCCTTTTTCTTTTCTCCCTCCTGTCTATGTCCTTGGGCCAGATCGTTGGGGGCCTTTTCTTCCCCCTTCGGATGCTTATCTTTATATTTAAATGGATCATTGAGGGCCTCTCCTTTTGCCCTCTTCGGATCCTTATCTTTGTGATCGTTGCGGTGGTGGCGCAACCAAAAACAACAAAAGGGAACGACAATGACAAGGCCCACAAAAACACCACAGAATAGGTTCAACATATCTGGAGGGGCTTGCCGAAAAACACCACAGAATACCCAAGGATCAATTTGCAGATTCAACATACCTGGAGGGATTTTGCCGACCGGTCACCTCTCCACATGTCGGGTTCTGAATCCTTTTTCGGCCCTCTCACCCGGTGTCCCCAGGAGTGTTCCCGGGTTTCTGGCACCAATTCTGGCTGACTCCCGACCAGCGGAATAAACAGCCAGACTCAGGATTCTTCCCGGATCACGCTTTATTTGAGAGTACTTGGTTGAGGAGTGGGAGGCGAGAGAGCGCCTCTAGGTTGAAGGGAGAGCGGGAGGCGAGAGAGAGAGATCTAAAATGGCAGCTGCTTATATAGAGAGATATGACGCGACTCACGCCTTGATTGGCTGCTATGTACCCGCTGGCACCAGAGTCCTCGGGATTGGTTAGGGACACCTAGGTTATTGTGCATGCGGGAAGAGCCTGGACGCTCAGTCCTGAAGCATTGCCAAATATGGAATTGTTTACCTCCAAACTGCAAGGATGCAAGCGTCATCTTGTAATGGCGTTTGTGCCCATGGCTCCCTGCACACCAAAGTTGAAAACCTGAGACATTTACTTCTGTGAATTCCAGTTTCTGTTACTCTAGGGTCTTGTGTTTCTTTTTCTTGTATTTCCTGGTGTGTGTGTACACATGTATGTGGGTACGTGCATGCCACAGTATGCATGTGGAGGTCAGCAGACAGCCTGAGGGTATCAGTTCTCTCCCTCCATGTGCTTCCTAGGGGTTGAGCTCCAGTTGTCATGTTCAACTAGAAGCACTTTTACCCAGTGAACATCTCACCAGCCCGAGCTCTAGTATTTTCTTCCCCGTGTACTTGCTTTTCTACCCTTTATAACCGTCCACTGAAGCCCCTTCTCAAACCCCTTCCTGATGTCTGCTACGGTAACATTGTTTTTAAGTCTCGGAGAAAGGCCAGTTGTATTTCCTACAATTGTTTTGCATATGTTACTGCATCCACACATTTCTTTCAAACTTCCTGGAGTCTACATGGTGAGAACTGAAATACATACGCCAAAGTGCCAGGAACTGGAAAGATGGCTCAGCAGTTAGGAGGACTGGCTGCTCTTCCAAAGGTTCTGGGTTGGATTCCCAGCACACAGAAAGCAAGTCACTCACAGACATTTGTAATTCTAGTTGCAAGGGGATCTGATGTCCTATTTTGACCTTCATGAGCACCAAGCACTCATGTAGTGCACATATACACATGCAGGCAAAACTCTCACACACATCTAAGTAAATGAATAGGTCTTTAAAATTGTTTAAATGTCTAAACAATTGTTTAAATGTTTAAAAGGCAGTAATTTATGTTATAGTAATAAATTAACATTTATGAATTATAAAGTAATAAGTTTAATAAAGCTTCTAGAAAATAATATTGGAGAATATCTTAATTGATTTTGGAGAGAAAAGATTCTTTTCTTGAGATAGGATCTTAGTCTTAAACTCTGTCTAGCCAAGAAGCTCTTGAACTCTTGATCATCCTGCCCATATCTTCCAAGAGCTGTTTTTGAATTTGAAGGACAAAAAAAAAAAACCCCAAAGAAACCATAAATGTAAAGATAAGATTTATAGATTCAACTGTATTTAAACGTGAACTTCAGAGCAGGGTAGCACTGTGTCCATAATTCCAAACTCAGATGTGGAAGCAGAAGGACCAGGAATTTAGGAGTTCCAGTCTGTAGTAGGTTCGGGGCCAGTCTGAACTACAATGATACTTTGTCTCAAAAACTAATAAACAAACTAACAATATACCTGTAATCCCAGTACTTGGGAGGCTGAGGCAGCAGGAGTTTGAGGCCAGCTTGGGCTATATAGTGAAATTTTGTTTATAAATAGTGAGGTCTAGCTCTTCATATAAAGGAGTATGAAAAGACAAGGCATGCAATAGAAAGAGGTATTTATAGTTTATAACCAGAGGAAAGCTGAGAATGTAGCTCAGCAGTAGAATGTTCTCTAGCATGAGTGAAGACCCTGCATCCAGTCCCCAGCACACATAAGCCTACTTAAAATGGAAATGATGAAGACTTGAAAAAATGAAGAATTCTAAATAAGAGAAATGAAGAGGGGCTCAAATATATTAATATAAAGGAAGTACAAATTTGAGACATGTTAATCCTGATGCCTCGGATTGATTTAAGAAAACAAAAGACCATTTGGCAGGCAAGATGACTCCACAGGTAAAGATTCTTGCCACCAAGCCTGAGAACCTGAGGTGCCCAAGAACCTGTGTTCGAGCCCCAGAATCCAGGTGGTGGAAGGAGGGAACTGACTCCCCCATAAATTGTCCTCTGACACGCTATGACACATGGAACACCACACACACACACACACACACAAATGAATAAAAATAAAAAGGTAAATAAACATTAAGAAATAAATCTAGCTGTGAGTTGAGTCCAAGGCCAACCTGTTTTTATAGTGAGATCTTATCTCAAAAAGAAAAAGAAGAAAGAAAAAAAAGAAAAAGGCAATTTTCAGTGTGAGGGTTGATTAGGATATGAACTTAGAAATTTCTTTTTCTTTACTGCTGGTGGGAGTGAAAATAGAAAAACCACTTAGGAAAGCAGTTCAGTCTTGCCTAGGAAGGATGAAAACTTGTTTGTGCTACCACACATCTAAGATCAGAAGGTCCAACCCTCTCTAAAGATACTTAGCTGGTACTTAGTTATTAGGCAAAGTTTATTTGAGAAGTATGGTAATTTCATATTGAGTGCCTATCAAAGTTATTCTCTAATGTGTTTGTCTCTTTAAATGATTGAAAATAACGGGGCCTAGCAGATGAGCCAGTTGATGATAGCTGTCGACCCCTACAGGCAGCAGCTAGTTCCAAATCAGAGAAGGCTGGGGACTGAGTGTCACTGCTGCTATTGTGGACCACTGGTCCCTGAGTCTAGGACAACTGGGAGCAAGGTTGTGGCTGCCCTACAGGTGCACTGCGGTGGCTGTAACTGCAGCAGAGTATGGCAGCTGTCAGACACCTGCTTCTTGGAGCAGATTGTTATTGTGCCAGCTTTCTCTGTTTCATTGCTGTTCATGGAAACTTCAGTCCAGCCACGGATGCCCCAAAGAGACTTTTTTCTAGCCCCAGAAATCTCCACAACAGTCATGTCCTCCTGTGTAATGACAGCTTTGCTTTGGGAAACTCGGCTTTACTCACTCCTGTCACTGCTCTGAGACTTCATCCTGCCTTTGACAGCTTCAGATGACCCTTAGGCGACCTTGTCTGCAAGGACTGCGGGTGTCTTCCTCCCCCTCAGCAGCTCCTGCCATCACAGCCCCTCCTCCACCTGTGACAGCTAGTGTTGCAGCCTGAGGTCTCAGGAAAGCCTTTCTGAATGGTCCCAGTGCCTGCTTGTGGTGTGGCTCGAGCAGGAGGAGCTGGCTGCCCCAAAGAGCAGAAAATTCTCTGGGCTGCAGTTGCAGGCAAAGCCAGAAAGCAGCAGCTAGAGGGCATCGGAAGAGTTCAGGGAGCAGCAGAGAGCTGGGAAGGAGAAAATACAGAGTGTGGAAGAGCTAAGAAGGAAAGATATCAAGGAGAGGTGGCGATTACAGAGAGCGAAGGACTGTGGATTGGAAACTGCAAGAGGCTGCAAATCTGCCCGCCCCAGCTGCTATGAGAGTCCCAGAGAACTGCCCAGTTACCCAGAGTAGCTAAAAGCTGAGGGGCTGGGCACTGAAAGTACAGAAATGCAATTCTAGCTGCAATAAGCCTTAGACTTTGAAAGTCTAGAGCCAGACATCTGTGGGTCCCCAGACTTAGCTGGCACAGGGGCTCCGGCTGCTGACCTTACTTCCGCTGAATCCAACAAAAAGAATGCTCAGCTGGTTGGCGATACAAGCTTTCCACTGTGGGGTCAGAGTGTGGGAACACCCATGGGCCTTGTCTCAGCCACAGGCTCTTCTGCACAGTGATGGGACAAACTATTAGACCCACAAGATCGCCTTCTGGGACTTAAGTTCTCTGACAGAACCATACTTCTAGCCTTTTCATTCTCCCAGTTTGAGCCTCCCAGTAACATTCCAATTTCTCAGGGTTTATTGTTTTAATAGTCTGATACCCAAACTGAAGATTAAAAGTGCCTCTTTAGAATATTCAGTAGAACAGAAGGATTGCAGGTGCCAGGCCATCCTGGACTCTATAGCTTGTTCTAGGGCACATTGGCTTACATATCAATACACTCTCAAAAAGGGAAAAAAAAAGTCCAAATGAAGTTCCAGGGAGATGATGAATGTCAATTTTGAAACAAAAGGTGATATATAAAAACAAAAACCGCTTTTATAGTTTAATATATATTATATCATTTAAAATATAGATCTATTATATAGCTTAATAATCTATATGTATATAGATGTACACACCCAAAATGAAAAAGAATATAGAACACCAAGACTGTCTTCTAAACTGCCCGAGGGCGCTTCTGCCATGAGATTCTTTGTAATCATGGATCACAGCTTTTATTGGGTCTTTTTATATTATCATCATGCCTGCAACTCAAAAGTGTGTTACTGATGCTATTGGTTACATAACTTGGATGCTCCCCACCCTTGCAACTCGTCTGCCCTTCCTGCTTGATTATCGGACGGAGTCTTGCTGTCCTTGAGGTCACAGTTGCAAAGACAGACCCAAACAGAGGCAAAGAGAGGTATTTCGTCCCTCAAAGACATTTGCTCCTTGACCAGAAATTAAAGGTGCTTTTCTAGAGGACACAGTTCAAGATATTTGGACAGGAGGTAGCGCAGCACTAATGTTGTTATATAATCTTCCAGAAGCCCCACATCAGCTTATTAGAGAATGAACACTTTTTAAAAAAACCACATTAAAAAAAGGTGAGTTGGTGAGGGCGTCTTCCATATTCATTGTATATACAGAGCCAGAGCTCTAGTTATGCCCTTTTATGTAACTGCAGTAGGAAGGCCCGCATTGTGGGTCACCGGGAGTATACTGATTCCAGACCCACTAAGCCCTTTATTGAAAATTGTAGCAGTCTGAGTTAGTAGTGCGGGCCTTTTGTGACTCAGAGAAATTAGACTGAGGGAGGGTTGCTCGTACCTGTAATTTGAGCAGCTAGAGGAGCTGTCTCCTGGGGTGGGGGTGGGTGGCTGGGTGCCTAATTGTGTTGTGGCTGAATTTAGAGTCAGATTTACTGACACTGTCAAAAGTAATTTAAGTTCGTTGTTAGAGAGGAAAACTTAAAATGGTTGATTCTCCCAGCAGCTTTGTCATGTTTCAAACTTCCCAAGGTTAGGATGAGTTCAGCTAGGTCGTTGTTCTTATTTTGCTTCATTTTTGGTTGTTGTTTTATTTTTATTTTTATTTTATTTTTATTTTTTTGGTTGTTCGAGACAGGGTTTCTCTGTACCTTTGGAGCCTGTGCTGGAACTAGCTCTGTAGACCAGGCTGGTATCGAACTCAAAGATCCACCTGCCTCTGCCTCCCGAGTGCTGGGATTAAAGGCGTGTGCCACCACTGCCTGGCCTGTTTTATTTTTTTAAAGATTGGATCCTACTGTATTTCCCTGAATGACTCTGAATTCCTGGGCTCAAGCATTCTTCTGCCCCAGCCTCTTTATTAGCTGGGACTGCAGGTACATGCTGGGACTGCAGGTGCATGTGGGACTGCAGGAGCATGCTGGGACTGCAGGAGCATGCTGGGACTGCAGGTGCATGCTGGCACTGCAGGAGCATGCTGGAACTGCAGGAACATGCTGGGACTGCAGGAGCATGCTGGGACTGCAGGTGTATGCTGCTGCCCCCAGCAACCATGAGAAAAGAAAGTAGTATGGAGGTGGAGGCTGAGACATTAAAATTAGCATATGAGGGGCTGGAGAAACAGTTCAGAGCTGAAGGGTACTTACTTTTCTCACAGAGGACACAAGCTCAGTTCCAGCACCCACCTCAGGAGGTGGAGATACAGGACCTGTCTATAACTCCAGTTCCAAGGGATCAGACTCTCTCCTGGCCTTCATGGGTGCCCGCCCACAGGTGCCCACAAAAATAAATGATTTTTGGAAAGATTAGCTTTTGAAAGAAACCATTGCAGAGGAAGACAGGACCTTTATCCCTCCACTGGTTACATGAAACCAAACAGAGCATGTGCAGAAAAAATGAAGAGGATCTAAATGACTTAAATGCCACAGACTCTAGGCAGGGCCACTGAGCCTTTGACATTTCTCTAGAGCTGGCCTATTTCCAATGTGAAAAGGGCTTTTCTACTTTAATAAACTGTCTCTGTTCCTACCAAGATCCAACATGTCTCTGGACCAATTCTTTGTTCCAGGACACACCAGCCTCCACCTTTAGGCCAGATCCTGAATCAGGCCACATCTCCCTGCCACTCTCTCTAGGACAGAGTTAGAAGCTGTCTGTGCTGGGACTTGACAGTTCTCAGTTTACGGTACCTGGCTCCTTCATGCTCCCTGTTACATACGCTATTGTGAACTAAAGCAAGTGGCGTGAAACTTCTTCCACCCAGAAAGGGCTATACAAGCCAGATCTTTCCCTTGTTGTGGGTATTGGTCCGAACTCGCCATCAGAACCATTGTGTGTTCTGTAGACTGCTTTCTGAAGCAGCTCCGCTATTTCACCCCTTATTTCTCTCATGGCTGCACATTTTGAGCCCCGCCCCCCACCCAGCTTCTCTCTAAGCTTCAAAGGGAAGCCTCTTATTCCATTTAAGGCTTCTCCAAGTTTAGACTCCTCCATATTGTACTGAATTGTTTCTAATGCCCATCCTCCACCTGGAGATGTGCTCATGGCCTTGGAGCCTTTCATTATAATAAACTTCATTCCTGATGGGAACTGATGTGTTAGCTTTCCTTTGCAGATTGACCACAGAGGCTTTTTCTTTTCTTTCTTTTTAGCAAGAGCCTGAAAACTCCAGCAGATGCCCTCTGAGAGGGCAAGTCAGTTTAAGAGTGTAGCCCCTGGTATGTGGATCATGTTTCAGTGGAAGGTCACACACCCAAGACTGCATTGACAGCACAAACCGGACTTGATGAGTTTAAAAAAAAAAACAATCATGAAGTTGAGCAGATAGGGAAAGGGGGTGGGTCTTGGAGGAACTGGGGAAGGGCAATATATAAGATCGAAATATATTGTACAAAATTCTCAAAGAACTAAAATAAATAAATAAATAAATAAAATTAAAAATGGGGACTGGAGCGATGACTCAGTACTTTTCTCCAAGCCTCATCACCTGAGGTCTGCATGAGGGAAGGACAGAACTGACTCCTGCAAGTTATTCTCTGACCTCCGTGCAGGGCCTATGACATACATGCCCCTTCAAAACAAACAAGCTAACAAGCATAAAGATAAAATGGCTGCGTACCATGGCACCTTCCCTTAATGCCAGTGCTCTAGAGACTAAAGGACACTCCATCATGTGAGTTTGAGGTCAGCCTGGGCTACATAGCAAGACTCTTATCTTAATAAATATGGACACACCCACATAATATAAATGGAAATAAATGAAGACAAAAAACCATAATACAATATATAGTGGTGGTTTGAATGAGAGTGGGTCCCATAGGCTTATATATTTAAATTCTTAGTCTCTAGTTGGTGGAACTGTTTGGAAAGGATTAGGAGGTATAACCTTGTTGGAGGAGGTGTGTCTCTGTGCAGGCTTTGAAGTTTCAAAAGTCCACACCATTTCAGTTAGCGCGCTCTCTCTCTCTCTTTCTCTCTCTTTCTGTCTCATGGTTGTTGTCTCAACATGTAAGCTCTCAGCTCCTGCTCCAGTGCCATGCCTGCCTGCTGTCATGTTCCCTGCATTACGGTCATGGACTCATTCTCTGAAACTGTAAGCCCTCAATAAACTCTTCTATAAGTTGTTTGGGCCATGATGTTTTTTCACAGAAAAAAAGTAACTAAGACACACACACACTTAAAAAAAAATGGAATAATACTCTGAGGAATGATAAAACAAAACAAAACAAAAACAAAAGCAAAAAACCACTTTAACTAATGTAACAATCCTGGAAGCAGAGGCTATTCTAAAGAGAGACACTTGGGTCTTCTCTTTAGGTATCAAATTACTGAAACACTGGATCCCAAATCATTGGGATTTCCCAGGAATCTCACGATTGGAAAAGGACCTTGCATTTTTAGAAGAGATTTCTGACAGTTCTGACACCTTTTCAGATAACCTTGCAAAAAAGCAGAGAAGATGATATGTTAGCGATGGGCAGGACCATTCCTTAACCAGGACTTCTTAGCTATGCATACACTCACCCTCTATTTAAGCTTAAGCCTATGTAAAGACCCAAAGATAGACTTAGGGGTGTCATTGGATGCCTGAATTTGTTTCTTTTGAATAAATCTCCTTTTCTTGATTTTTCACTTCAATTGGCCTGTTGAGAACAGGTGGGCAAGTCTAGTTTGTTAGGAGTAACAGGGCCCAATCTTTGGCCCTAGTAACCATGGCAATATCAACAGACTTTTCATTAAGATTATTCATGAAACCTAGTTCCAGCTAGCTTATGTCAGGACAGAAGCTATTGTTAAGGATATAATGAGTGGGATTGGAGAGTTGGCTCAGCAGTTAAGAGCACTGACTACTCTTCCAGACCCTGTTCAATTCTCCACACCCCCATGGCAGCTCACAAACATCTGTAACTCTAATCTCAGGGAATCTGATGACCTCTTCTGGTTTTCTCAGGCACAGACATACATGTAGGCAAAACACCCATTTCTTTTTTAGCTGCAGCTATAATAAACATTGCCCCTTTACAATCTTCCTCAGCTGTAATTGGAGGCTTCTCTGTTCTGCCCTGTTCCATAGCCACTTCTGAATAAAAACTCAGAGGCTTATATTAATTATTAATACTTGACCAATGGATCGGACGTATTATTAGTTAACTCTTACATTTAAATTAACCTATATTTCTTGTCTAAGATTTGCCAGTGACTCAAGGCTTGTTACCTCATTTTTTACACATTCTACTTGTTCGGCAGTTGCCTGGTATCAGTTTGATTGTTCCACCTAAACTTATCCTGCCTGGCCATTGGTCGAACAGCTTTTATTATTAACCAATGATTACACATTCACAGCCTACAGAAAGATCATCCCACAGCATTTCCCCCTTCTGTCTAATTAAAAAGGAAGGTTTTAACTTTAATATAGTAAAATTACAAACAATAAAAGTTAACAAATAAGAATTATAATTACAGTGTTTAGTCCATTTGTACTTGGCAAAATTAGAGAAAATACTCTATTTATCAATCTTATCTTGGTGAGTCTAAAGTTTTATATCTAATTTTCTTCTTTATTGTAACTAAGAAAAGCTATAATTATAACTATCTAGTTTTCTACTCCATCAAAGACCCAAGAAGGAAATAATACTACCTGAGTAAGCAGGAAGTACAGGCAAGTGACTTCCAAAAAAATGCAAGAAGTGACAGAAACAACTGGCTGCCTAAATAGTCACCCAAGGTTTTGTAATGTTGAGGCATCCATCGTTGGCCTACAGGCATAGCATATCTGACAGACTTTTTTCAGAAGGAGGAAATTTTGAAGGACCATCCTACCTTGTCTTGGCAAAGTTCAGCAGTCAACTTTTTTTGCATTCTGCTGGTCCAGTTTGGACAGTAACTGTCAGCAACTGAGGCAAGGCCAGTTTCTTTGTCCAAATGGTTAAGTTTTGTCATAAAGCAAACAAATTCCATATGGAGTTTCTTTTATGCCATAATTTTCTCTGGAGTACATTGGTACTGCCAGGAATAGACTTGTCTCATTGTCATGAAATGTCTTTGTTATTAAAAAATTTAAATACCCATATTCTGTAGATCTTTGAAATGTTTGAAGAATACCTATCTATATGAAATATATCTTTGTATATCTAGAAAACATAACTAACATGACTTTAAGTTTGACTTCTATAGATTAACTATACTTTTGTATACATTATATTTTTAATTGAACCATATAAACACAATACCTTAAGCAAGAGTAGAAATATACATACAGTATAATAAAATTAACTTTAAACTTATATCAATAAACAAAATCCATACCTACAAAATATTTTGAGACTAATGGGTTTTTTTTTTTATAAAAGTAGATTCAATAATCTACCCTATTCTCCCATCATTTCTACATCATACACTTCTACATCACTCAGCTTTGGGGTTCCTCTGAGACAGCACATGGTTGTCTTCCTTGGATCATATGTGATTCTTGGGCTTTCACTTGGGTTCATAAGCATATAACCCCAAGCCTAGATGCTTTGGACCACCTTTATTTTTTTTCTGGATCAAAGCAATCAACATTTGCATCCTGTAATTTCTTTTTTTATTGATTTCTGTAATTTTTCTCTGCTCCCTTCCTTGCCTCTCCCCTCCCCTTTAACCTTCTCCCATGGTCCCCATGTTCCCAATTTACTCAGGAGATCTTGTCTTTTTCTACTTCCCATGTAGATTAGATCCATGTGTGTCTCTCTGAGGGTCCTCATTATTGTCTAATTTCTCTGGGATTGTGGTTTGTAGGCTGGTTTTCTTTGCTTTAGGTTTAAAAACCACTTATGAGTGAGTACATATGATAATTGTCTTTCTGTGTCTGGATTACCTCACTCAATACAATGTTTTCTAGCTCCATCCATTTCCTGCAAATTTCAAGATATCATTATTTTTTTCTGCTGTGTAGTACTCCATTGTGTAAATGTACCATAATTTCTTTATTCATTCTCTGGTCAAGGACCATTTAGGTTGTTTTCATGTTCTGGCTATGACAAACAATGCTGTCATGAATATAGTTGAGCACATGTCCTTGTGGCATGATTGAGCATCCTTTGGATATATACCCAAAAATGGTATTGCTGGGTTTTGAGAAAAGTTGTTTCCTAACTTTCTGAGAAATTGCCATACTGATATTCAAAGTGCTGTATCAGCTTGCATTCCCACCATCAATACAGGAATGTTCCCTTTACCCCACAACCTCTCCAGCATAAGCTGATTTTTCTCGAAGAACCAACTCTTTGTCTCATTGATTCTTTGTAATGTTTTCTTTGTTCCTATTCCCACTGATGCTTCAGGTGAGTATTGTGTAATTTCCATGGACCACTTTTATTTTTATCTGTTGTCGAAAACTCTAAAAACTAAATTTAAATCTACCTTAGAGTATCTGGGTTCCTCTGTCTCCTTTCCTTTGCCTTTCCCGCCCCCCTTTTGTACTAAGTGGAGACAAAGTCATTGTCTTTGGAAGGTCCTAAACAGGCTGAGCGAGAAGCAACAGCTTGGTTTTTAAAATTACCATTCTCTTTTAGTACCGGTTTGACTAAGACACAGACCTTAAAAACTTAGGGTTTTCAAATTTATTTATTTATTTTTTATGTGTATGGGAGCTTGCTTTGTTTCCATGCCTGTGTACCACATGTGTGCAGTGCTTGAGGAGGCCAGAAGAGGGTGTAGGATCCCCTGGAACTGGAGTTACAGATGACTGTACACTGCTGTGTAAGTGCTGGGAATCAAACCCAGATCCTCTTGAGCCATCTCTCCAGACCGCCTTCTTAATTAAATTAAGGCACATCTATGTAACCGATCCCCTAAAGCCCACCTCTCTCTCTCTCTCTCAGCAAAAGGGCGTGGCTTCCTCAGCAATCACTTTCTTCCTGCCTTCCTTCCCCTCCTTTGTTCACTTTCCCCAAGGCCTGAGGGGGAGTGGGCAGTGGGGGGTGGGAGGGTGGGGTGGGGGTAGAGGGGTGGTTGGGAGGGGCGGGGTAAAGGGTGGAGACAGTGAAGAGAGGACTAACTGGCTGTTCATTGCTGTTAAATGCCACAGGTCTAGGTCACAACCCTTGCATGGGTGTAGCGTCTCAGGGCTCAGGCTTGTAGGCATCCATCAAGATGGCTCCAGGTGGCAGGAATGGTACAGCAGATCTGAGTCCAGAATATGTCTCCACCATAGGTGCCCACTCTCTGAGCTTCCTTGCTCTGCCAGAGCCTGGCTGTTCTCTCCTTCTCTGTACTCCGGACTTTGCTCCATACTCCCTGCTGCCACTCTGTGTTGCTATGCTTTGTTTACTTCCTTTTGCCGTGTTCTCCTTGTTCTCATGTCCTTCCTGTTCATCACAGTTCCATCCTGAGGGTATAGGCTTATTCTCCTGGGTAGGAGGACATTCCTTTGTGCATGTAGTCCAGAGGTGTGTGGGGGGGACCTGGAAATTTGTACTTTTAACCTGATGGCAACACACACACAGGACAGAAAGAGAGAGAGAGAGAGAGAGAGAGAGAGAGAGAGAGAGAGAGAGGGAGAAAGAGTCATTCATGCAAATGGGTCTTTTCTCTGTCAAACTCAAACTCAATTGGTTGTTTTTAGAGCTTCTTGTGAGAAAGAACTTGTACCATTAACGTAGAACCTGAGAGATGATCATAGCAGAGACTTGCATCCCAGTCATGGGAAAGTTATCTCCAGATGCCAACACCACCTCTTTCTTGGTCTTCCTAGTGATATGGTGAACCTGGAGACTCATCTGTAGCAGAACCATGCTACAAGGAACAAATAAATTAGGCATGGTACTGAACTCTCTCTGAGAGCAGGAATTTGGGTATTTGGATAAATGGGCAGAAAAACAGGAACCTACACAGGGGTAGAAGATCAGGACCAACAATCACCAAGATGTCGAGAAATCTGGATTTCTCAGTGAGGCTCACTGTACCCACATTGAACTATGTAAGCATAATAAAATAGCTGCTGGGGTGGGTATATGCAGGTGGGTAGAGGCACTTGTGACAAGTAGGTGTGCCTAGATCTCCTTGCTCTGGGGATATAGGATCAAGAATATTCAGATCTTCCCCATACACAGAATTGTATGTGGAATTGCTAAAAATTGCTGTGGCTTTTGTGCCTATAGGCAGCTGCTCATGCTGATTTTCATGATTATGGGATAATAAATACTCAGTTTTTAGCTTTTCTTTAGAACTAACCAGTCTTGTTAGAGGTGGTGGCACAAGCCTTTAACCCCAGCTCTCAACAGGCTGAGGCACTGGGACTGTGAGTTTGAGGCCAGCCTGGGCACTACATATGGAGACCCTGATTCAAAAGAAAAAAAAAGTTCTTGTTTGGTTTGTATCTTACATGAGAAAAAAGATCCACACAGGCCAGTAACACCACTTTAGAAGTGGGAGACCTAAGTTTGTTTTATTTATTAGCTATCCAGTGTACGGCATTCGAACAGTGTGAATTAAGATACCAATAGAAAAGAACCCGAGTAATTCTCCTTATTCATAACCATGAAAGGACAGCCAAGGATCATTGAATAGCTGGACAAAGCCATCAGAGCCAACAGGAGCCTTTAAATTTGGGTGTAGCAGCAGTCGCACGCTATTGAGTACCTGCTCAATACCTGGAGCCTTGAAGCATTTTCTTACAACTAACCCTGTGCTGTGTTCTCCAGTTCCGTAGTGCCTCCCTACTGCACAGGGCTGGTCAAGATAGAGGCCAGTCGCAAACGCAAGATTTAGACCTCGATATAATAGACTTTAAAAATAAAGAGATATAATTAAAAAGCTTCCTTAGGAAATATTAGGATACATAGGAAGAAGAAAACAGAATAGGAGCTGGGCGAGATGGTGCATGCCTTTAGTCCCAACACTCAGGAGGCAGAAGCAGGCAGATCTCTGGGTTTGAGGCCAGCCTAGTCTACAGAGTGAGTTCCAGGACAGCCAAGACTATATAGAGAAACCCTGTCGAAAACAAAAACAAAACAAAACAAAAGTGCAAATTCCATCAACGCTAGGGCCTCTGCTGTTAATGCGCATGCTCAGACCACCCGCCTGCCGTTTCCTCGAGGACCGTACCAACGTCTTTGCTTTGATTTCTCACAGGTGGTACCGGCTTTGCTCTGCCTCTGTGGTCTTCTTCTGACCCGTTATGTCTGGCCTCCTGTTGCGCTGTCCTTCCCTCTTCCACCACCACGTCGTCCTCTTCTTGAAACCTGGCAGTCGCCTCACCCACTCAGGACAGCCACGCCGCCGAGTTTTGTCACCCACGGTGAGGAAGAGCCTGCCTTAACGGCTCGGAGAGAGCAGATGCCCTCAATGTGTGTGTGTGTGTAGGAGGGAACTCAGAGAGAGAGAGAGAGAGAGAGAGAGAGAGAGAGAGAGAGAGAGAGAGAGAGAGAGAGAGAGAGAGAGAGAGAGAGAGAGAAGGTTAGGAGAGAGCAGACGTCCTCAGAGCGTGTGTGTGTATATATGTGTGTCTGGCATGAATGTGAATGCAGGTATCTGAAGAGGCCAGAGGTGTTGGATCTGGAGCTAAAGCTGGTTGTAACCTGCGTGATGTGGGTCACTGGGAACCAAATTTAAGTTCTCTGCAAAAGCAGTAGAAGGTCTAAACAGATGAGCCATCTCTCTGGTCTTCGAGAAGATCTTTATGTGTGTGAGGAGGGGCAAACACACCCAGAGTTTTGTGCATAAAAGCTCGCAGAGCTGGTGTTTTATTGCCTCTGCCCATAATCCGTTTTGTTAGCCAGAGGTTGCGGAAGCCATACTCATTAACACTACTTTTCTTCTTTTTCAGGAATCGGTTGTTGGAATTGCAGTGCTTTTTACGACCTTTTTCATCCCAGCTGCGTATGTGCTAAGCAATCTGAACCAGTTCAAAGGACAGTAGATGCAAGATGACGTTGAGCATCACCGCAGGTCCAAAATGCTTTCATTAAAAGCGATGGCCCCTTTACACGAGAAAAATTGCTTAGTTGAACCTATTGTGAATATTCATAACTGTATGTCTGTGTGTTCTGCACTTTTTTTTCGGACTATGAATTATATGGATGGCAAAAATAATCTGCCTAAGTGTTAAGTAAAATGGAAACACTTGTTTGTGCTCAGTATTGTTTTCCTTTGTACTTTTTAGGGGGTTTGAAGTGCTAGGGATCTAACCCAGGGTCTCACGCATGAGAGGCACTCTACCACTGAGCTACGCCCCAGCCCTTAGAGATTGTTTTCTTTTCTTTCTTTCTTTCTTTCTTTTTTTTTTTTTTTTTTGGTTTTTCAAGACAGGGTTTCTCTGTGGCTTTGGAGCCTGTCCTGGAACTAGCTCTTGTAGACCAGGCTAGCCTCGAACTCACAGAGATCCGCCTGCCTCTGCCTCCCAAGTGCTGGGACTAAAGGTGTGCGTCACCACTGCCCGGCAAAACCAGGCCTTCATTTCTTTTTTTTTGAAGATTTATTTATTTATTATGTATACAACATTCTGCCTCCATGGATGCCTGCAGGCCAGAAGAGGGCACCAGATCTCATTACAGATGGTTGTGAGCTACTATGTGGGTGCTGGGAATTGAACTAAGGACCTCTGGAAGAGCAGTCAGTGCTCTTAACCACTGAGCCATCTCTCCAGCCCCGAGATTGTTTTCTAAACATCATGAAAGTTGTTAATTACTAATGAAAAAATACAAGGAGAAAAAAAATCAGTGGAATTTCTATGAAGGGTTGCACTTGGTGATTCTGAGAGACGTCAAGAGTTTTATGGATGGGAACACGAGTCTACTAACATCAACTGAGAAAGATTAAACATGCATTTGTTAGGGTCCGCAGATCACTCCACAAAGACCACCACTCACACAGGCAATTCTCAAGAGCCTTTATTTTTTGAGAACAAATTCCAGCATGCAGGGGTCAACCACACAACAAAATGGCTGCGACCCCAAGAGAAGCTGCCAGGCCCCTTTTCAGCCCAGCTAGAGGAATTCCAGGGACAGTTAGGTCATCTCCAGCAAATCCAATTGTCTAAGCAAGCAACGGTTACATTAGTTTAAACTTGATTGGCTGTGACATCTTTGGATGTGTCAGGGAACGCCCAGAGATGTGGCAAAAGAAAAAAAAGTGGGGGTTTGCAGATCTGCCCTTCTCTGATTGGCTGGCTCTAACCAAGTGTGGGACATTGGGGATGGGGAGGAGGCAAACCAGAAGTGTGGAACTGGAGGCCCTGCCAAAGGCTGGACCCAGGGAAGCAGAGTGGTCTGCTGGGGTTAGGCCCCTAGCTCCATGCCCTCACCCACCTTGGGTACCCTGTTTCACCACGGCTTGGTGCCGGCTCCATGCTGCTTCCTCGCTGCCTTTAGAGCTACCGCCACTGGGTGCCGTCTGACTTTAAGGTACTATAAATTTAGCTAAATGTTTTTCACATTTTGCCAGTCCCATTTTAGGGCTGTTTTTGTGTTGAAAAGGCTGGAAGGGGGTGCAGCAAACCAGAGCCCTGACAGAACAGACCTTAGTAGAGCTGAACAAGCAGGTCTCATGAAAACATCAGGTTATGGGTGACCATTAGCAAGTACCCCCGCAACCCTTCTGTTGGATAGGCAGGCCCCAAAAGCCCTTCTGCTGGCTCACCAGATGCCCCCCAGACTTTTCTGCAGGCTAAAGATAGCTTTCCCTACCCTACTGCTGGCAGGTCCCTAACCACTAGGACCTTCCACCAATCAGTCCCCATACTAATCTTTCCTCTGTCAATCAAACCCAGATTAATCCCTCCTCTCTGGAATTCCCCTAACTCTGCTTAAAAGGAACCTGTGACATTCTTTGGGGGTCGCTCTTCTGCCACCCCAACTTTGGAATCAATAAACTCTCTTGCTATTACTACATACGTGGTTGTTGGTTTTCTTTGGGGGCTTTTTCTCAGACCCTAACAGTGTGTGGCCTGGAAATGGAACCCAAGGCCTCACCATGGGAGATTAGTGCTCTTGTTAATTGGACCAGTAGAGAATAAGACCACTACTACAATCAAATTTGAAGCAAACTTTAAATATTGACCAGATTGATGGACTCTCTGACCAGGTCCATCTCTGGATTCCCAGAAACTGGGCACAAATCACAGTTTTCAGGGGCTTAAAAAGGCAAGCCCTCAATTTATGGCATTTCCTATCAGGTCCAATCAGGGCCAAGCATACACCCTGACATTTCCTGCTTCCATACCTCCTGCCTACATCCAATCGGCAAACATACATCCTGATGTATTTCCTGCCGGTGAATCTCCTGCCCACATATGATCAAGCATATCCAGTGCAAATGGGTCAAATAAACACAGGACAAACAGGAACTTATTCTTAACTGCAAACAGAACCCTTAACCTGCAAGGTCTGTTTTTCCTGTTTTGGTCTCACGCTTTAGCTCTGAGTTTCAGTACTGCAGCGGTTTATCTTTTCAAACTTTGTTTACTACATGCACACAGTCACACTCCTAATTCCTGATTTTGTTGTTCTTAATCATCTTTCAAGTTTGACATATATGTATACATAGCTGTGGTCATTACTTTTACTGTTGCTATGACCAAATCCCAACAGAAGCAGTGTCAAGAGGGAACGACTTATTTTGGCTCATGGTTTTATCTGTCTTGCTTGGGGGATAGTGTTACAAAGCAGAGCATTTCACAATCATGGTGGCCAAGAAATAGAGAAGAGAGTGCTGCAGAAAGGGGGTGGTTGGGGGAATAGAACCTCAAGGATACACTGGGGCCCAACTTTCTATTCTTTACCTCCCCAATGATTTTTCTTTTTTGGTTTTTCTTTTTTCTTTTGGTTTTTTGAGACAGGGTTTCTTTATGGCTTTGGAGCCTGTTCTGGAACTAGCTCTGGTAGACCAGGCTGGCCTCGAACTCACAGAGATCTGCCTGCCTCTGCCTCCCGAGTGCTGGGATTAAAGGCATGCGCCACCACCGCCCGGCTATTTTTTGGTTTTTCAAGACAGGGTTTCTCTGTGTGTAGCCTTGGTTGTCCTGGAACTTGCTCTGTAAATCAAACTGGCCTTGAACGCAAGAGATTTGCCTGCCTCTGCTTCTCCGTTATGCTCAATTTCCTTTCCGGAACCCAATCATCACTACAAGACCAAGCCTATGCAAAAACTGTCTTTATTCACGAGTTAACTTGGGTCCCTCTGTCTGTCCAAAGCAGCAGTGATGACCACAGCAGCATCCCCAAGCACAGTGCAGGAGAGAAACCCAGAGCAGTTAAAAATGGGGTTTATAGGGCCTGGAGAGATGGCTCAATGGTTAAGAGCACTGGCTGCTCTTCCAAAGGTTCTGAGTTCAATTCCAGCAACCACATGGTGGCTCAACTATCTGTAATGAGGTCTGGTGCCCTTGTATACATAATAAATATTTTTTTAAAATGGGGTTTATATAGGGGCAGAGGCGTGGGGAAATTCTAAGTCTCAGGGCTTGTGATTGGCTGTCCCCTAGTTGCATGAGGGGGAATTCCAGACTTCCAGGCTTGGGATTGGCTGCCCTTCAATGAAGGGGGCTTTCTAGGCCTGAGGGAAAATCCCAACTGCCAATAACTGTCTGAGACTCTGATTGGTCCATTTTCCCTCCTCAGGGATTGGCTGGTTTTGAGTCAGAGGCAGAAATGGCTCCATTTCTGGGGCCAAACTGTATTTCTTTTTCTGGTTCTTTCTATCTTTTTAAGCCTAATCTTGGGGCCAAGGCAAATGTCTTTGGTATGCCCTAAATCTAGGGACTTGGTGCATTCTTTTGGTCCTAGTTTCAGGGTTCGGGAGCTTTTCTCCCGCTCTAGGTTGAGGGACAAAGTGTCTCTTCTCCTGGGTCTGGTCCTGTTTTTCAGGTTGTGTTTCTTTCCCTGGGTTGGGGCTTGAATCCTGCTATTCAGGGTCTGTGTGGGAGCTGGGATCAGGGATTTTCTAGGGTCTGGGTCTCTCATCTCAAGTGCTTGAATTAAAGGTATGCACCACCACCATCCTCTCTCAGTGATTTCCTAATACTATGAATCCATCAAAGGATTAAACCATTGATTAGATTGGAGCCTTCAATATCCAATCCCTTCATGAAACCCCATCAATTCGCTACTAAGCCCCTAAGACATGAAGCTATTGAGGGGGGACATTTCATATTCAAACTGTCAATACCTTTTTCAAGAAAGTTATTTATGTATTTATGTATATGTGTCATGATGTGGAGGTCAGAGAGCAACTATATCATGCGGGTCCTGGAGCTGTCTTGGTAGTCAGACTTGGCAGCAAGTGCCTTTAGTCACTGAGCCTCTCACCAGCCCGCCCGCCTTTGAGGTTTTAATTTACTGTGTAGTTTCTGTGGCTGAACAGCACCCTTCAACTCTAAGCCTCAATTTCCTTGTCTCTTTAGTAGGGACTTAGAATTACTTTTTTGAAGGGATTTTGTGGGGATTAATTAACTTGATGAACAAAGGAAAAATAGTTTTTAGCATAGTGCCTGAAAGTAAATAAATATAGGTTCTTGTTAGATATGTTTGCTATTGTTCATTTCATAATACTGTATTCCTGTGACTACTAAGGGCAGTGCACTAACATGTAGGTCATGCCACTCATGGGCCTAAAGATCTTAGAAAATTTGCATTTGGTTACTCTAGTATTATATTTCTATGTCAACATTTTTATTGGTAGCCAGGTGTGGTGGTACACAACTGTAATCCTAGCACTAAGGAGGCCGAGACAGGAGGATCATAAACTTGAAGCCAGCCTGGGCTACAAATTGCCCCAATCCCCCCAATCTCCAAACAAAAGGAACAATTTGGTGATTTTGTTAAGGTTTTCCAAAGAAAACACCCAATAAAGTATGTGCATTCACACAGGCACATGTGCGTATGTGTGTGATTATTTGTGTGTACATAGAAACTGATTTAAAAATTTGCTGTATGTAGTTATGGAAGCTGGTAAATTCAAAATTTGCAGGTAGTATAGGCTGAATGTAGGGTAAAAGGGTCAGCCAAAGAAACCTACCCTGGCTCTGAAACCAGAGTCAGTGAAAGAAACACATCTTGGTTCTGAGACCCAAGCTGGTGAAAGAACTTTAGCCCAGAACCCAGAACCAAAGAAACTTGCCCTGACTCTGAAACCAGTGCCAAAGAAACACGCTTTGTCCCGAGAGTCAGAGTCAGTGAAAGAAATACGCCCTGGCCCCAAAACTAGAGCCAAAAAGTTTTAAAAGGCCAATGAAAGAAACACATTTTGGCTCTGAGATCAGCCATCTCTGCCCCTGACCAACTAAACTAACCAGTCCCTGAGCAGGGAAAGACTAACCAATCCCTCTTCTCCCTGGGAAAACTCTGCCCCTAAGAAGCTCTATATAAGTCCTGCGCCTGTTCAGTTAATGCTGCTCTTCCTCACCCTGGTAGAGACAGCCACTCTCCTGGATTCTTCCCTCCCAATAAATCTCTTGACTGGGTGAAGACCTTCTTTTGCTGGAGCAGAGACGGAGCGAAGTGGGACTGTACCGCTTTCGCTGGGGAAAGCAGAGTTGCTACACTCCGGAGCACCTATAACAACTTTGTTGGGAAGACCTCTCCTGTAGGAGCAGAGCTGTCACACTGGGGAGACCTTCCCTATAGCAGAGCTGTAAGCTGCTATGCTTACTGTGGCCTGTGCTATTCCCTGGATCCGACTGCCAGGGCACTCTTCCACCCTAGCTGTAGCACCTGGCATTCCTTGGCTCCCAAATGCCAGGATCCCTTTCCACCTGAGTTGTGACACTTCCACTGAAGGCACAGTATAATGTTGTAGTTAAGTTTGAAGACAATTTGCTTTTCAGGGAAGACTTCTTACGGAAAGACTTTAGGGGCATTTATTTGTTAGGTTTTGTTTGTGTTGAACAGGGCCTTGTACGTGCTAAGTAAGAATTTTGCTCCATTCCAAACCTCAGCCTCTTTTTGGTTTGTTTTGATTTTTTTTAGGACATATTTCTCTATGTAGCCCTGGCTGTCCTGAAACTCACTATGGAGACAAGGCTGTCTTGGAACTCTGCCTGGAATGGCACGAAAGGCATATACCAGTATGCCCAGCCTCAGTCTTTTAAAAAAGTTTTTGGATCCAGTTCGAGGTCAGTCTGGTCTACAAGAGCTAGTTCCAAAACAGGCTTCAAAACTACAGAGAAACCTTGTCTCACAAAACAAAAACAAATAAAAAAACCTTTGGATCATGTGATGAAGTCAGCCACATGTGTTTTACAGAAAGTTTGTTGATTTAAATAGTAACCCTTCCAGTTCTCACACAAACATCTAGAAGAGTGCTTTGCTGAATAGCTAGGTATCACAGTTTTTCCAAGTTGATGTAAAATAAACCATTACATTCAGGTGGTGGTGGGGCACACCTTTAATCTCAGCACTGAGGGAGGCAGAGGCAGGTAGATTGTAGGCACAGAGACTGCTTATTCATTTCCTGGCCTCCCAGACATGGATAATCACATAAAAACTATATTAATTACAACACTGTTTTGGCCTATTAGCTCAGGTTTCTTATTAACCAAGTCTTACATCTTAAATTAACCCATTTCTATTAATCTATGTATCATCACAGGACTGTGGCCTACCTGTAAGGTTCCAGGGCATCTGTCTCCTTCTGCAGCTACATGGCATCTCTTTGACTCCACCTACTCTCTCTCTCTGTTCTGATTTCCCACCTAGCTTTACTCTTCTAAGCCCTTGGCCCAAGCATCTTTATTTATCAACCAATAAAAGTAACATATGTACAGAAGGACATCCCACATCAGTGAATCTCTGTGAGTTCAAGGCCAGCCTGATCTACAGAGTGAGTTCCAGAACAGCCAGAGATACACAGAGAAACACTGTCTCAAAAACAAAAAGTAAACAAACAAATAAAAACTTAACCATCATAGTTGGGTAAAACAAATTATGGGTTAATTAAAACCTTACCTATTTGCTAAGATCTACCATCACTGTTCACTTGTGGGAAAACTGCTCTTAGGACATTTAGAAATCAAGTAACCTGTAACGGTTATATTGATCCAGTATTTTACCCTGATAACCTTTATCAATGTAAGAAAATGAAAATAATTTTAGGAATCATGAATTTAGGCTTATAGGCAAAGACTTGGTAGTCATATGTAATGTCTTTAATTTATATATAATTTTTTTGAGATTGGGTTTCTCAGTAGGATTATAATTGTTGTAAGTATTACAACTTGGATGAAAAGGTATCCTGGCTTGTTGGTGAAGTCAAGTGTAAGTATTTTTGGATCTCCAGTTGTGAGTTTCTTTGCCAGTACAATAAGCCAAATCCAGGCGAATTAATAAAACCAGGTTTAATAAATAGAACAAGCAACTCCCAGGTGACTCTCAGGAAAGGCAGGAGAGAAATCATGTGGCAGGTCTAGGGTCCAGGTCTTAAATACCCCATACGTGTGGCCCCGAACATCTCAGGGGGAGGAGCTACCACTTGGCAGGCTTTCTGAAGGTGGGGTCTGGAAAGAGAGAGGTGGGGCTGAGGTGGAGCTTCCACCTAAACATCCCAGACACCTAGGTTATATGGGTGCTGGTTCATGTCCTGCGGGCATGGCACTGTATGAGAAGAGGCCAGTTGTGAGCTGATGGGCCCATGCTCAGCGGGAGGTGTGGGTGAAGAAACATTCGGTTAACTGCCATCTTGGAGACCTCAGGAATCTGTTTCTTGAGGAGGTGGAGAAGGCAGGTTGCTAGGAGACAAAATAGATTACTAACATTGGCCCTATGAAGGTGGCTAGCCATGGGAAACAGAGATGTGCCCTGGTTGTACAGAAGAGGCAAGGGTGAATGAGCCAGAGACAAGAGCTGATGGATATGCCACTCATTGGGACATTTTGACCCTGGAGAGGCATTGATGTTCCAGGAGCTTTGGGGGATGGCATGCCAAATTGGAGGATGTGTTCAGGAGTACCTGAGCCAAAGTCACACCACACAACAAACCTCACATAAGAGATTTATTGGGAGGGAAAAAGTCAGGAGGGTGGCTGCCTCTGCTCGAGTAAGAAACAATGGTAGCAGAAGAGAGGGCTTATAATACAGAGTTTCTTGGGAAGGGAGTGGAACTTTGCAGGGTGGAGATTGGTGGGAGTTCATGTCCAGAGATTAGATATTTTGCTCTGTAGGGTGGGGGCAGGGTCCAGCTGTTAGGGCAGTTAGAGGTCCTCAGGGGAGGGGCCAGGTCACTTTGTGGCTCAAGGGGCTTACAATTGTGCTCTTGTACTTTCTTAGGGATCTTAGATTGACCTTGACCTCACAACTCTCCTTTCTAAGCCTCCTGAGTGCTGGGATTCTAGGTCTGTATCATCATGCCTTGCCAAATTATTTTCCATATAGAAAAAAAGTTGATTTGTGTGTGTTGTTTTTACAGACAGGGTCTGTGACAGTTGAGTGAGTTGCTCCCCCAGGATTTGGGGCATTTGAATACTTCGTTCTTTCTTTTGAGAGAGGATCTCACTATATAACCCTGGGTGTCCTAGAACTACATAGACCAGGCTGATCTAGAACTCACAGAGATTTGCCTGCCTCTATCTCCAAAGTGCTGGGATTAAAGTTGTGCACCACCATGCTACTTATCGGACTTTTGACAAAAATGTCAAAAACATTAAAAAAGCATCTTTAATAAGTGGTGCTGGAGGGGCTGGAGAGATGGCTCAGTGGTTAAGAGCATTGACTGCTCTTCCAGAGGTCCTAAGTTCAATTCCCAGCAACCACATGGTGGCTCACAACCATCTGTAATGAGATCTGGTGCCCTCTTCTAGCCTGCAGACATACACGCAGACAGAATATTGTATACATAATAAATAAATATTTAAAAAAAATAAGTGGTGCTGGAAAAACTGGGCATCTATCAATAAAGGCCTGAAACTAGGTCTGTATCTCTCATTCTGTACAAAAAGCAACCTGGATATATGCTGAAGACCAAACTTGGCCTGTTGAGAATGGGTGACTAAATAAAATACCTTTACTCTAAGACCCAAAACCTTGAAATTTTTGAAAATGAAGAAATGCTTCAAGATTTAGGCATAGACAATGAGCTTGTGAGTGAGGCCACAAGAGCTCAATAAGTGATAGCATGGATGACAAACGGACTTGAATTAAAACTATACATAGAAAAACCAATCTATGGGCTAGAGAGATGGCTCAGTGGTTAAGAGCATTGCCTGCTCTTCCAAAGGTCCTGAGTTCAATTCCCAGCAACCACATGGTGGCTCACAACCATCTGCAATGAGGTCTGGTGCCCTCTTCTGGCCTTCAGGGATACACATAGAATATTGTATACATAATAAATAAATATTTTAAAAAAAGAAAGAAAAACCAATCTATATAATGGAAGAAAATCTTTGCTGTGTCTGATGAGATTCATTTTCAGAATATATAAAGAGCTGAAAAAAATCACCCAAAGAATAATCAGTAAATGGGAAAGTGGCTAGAACAGACGCCTTTCAAATGAAGTACAAATGACCCAATGAAGACACAAAAAGAGAAAAAAATGTTCAAGGGATGGAGCTATAGCTCAACAGGTAAAGCTCTTGCTTTGCAAGCCTGAGAATCTGATCTTGAGTCAAAAGGGGGACGCAGTGCCTGTAATTCCAGTCCTCCTATGGCAAGTTCCTGGCAGCACTCACACACGTACAAAACACGTACAAAAACATGCACATACACATGCATACCACACACATACATACACATGAAAATGAGAAAAAAAAAGAGATGAACTCAGAATTTGAGCTAAGTGACACATAATGGTAACAGCCAGAGAGCAAATTAGCTACAAGAACAAATGGTGACTTTCTTTGAGAACACATAGGAAAGATCAAGGAGTTAGAAACGGTGAGGAAAATAAGGCACATGTGTTGTGTTTTTTTAAAAGAAGGGGGGACCCAGCAGCTTGCTGCAGCTTGCTGCAGGTCCCCAGACCACGCGGTCTCTGTGGCGGGCGGGCGGCCACGCGACTAGTCTCCGGGTCCCCATATGGGCTGTGCGGCGGTACAGACGGACCAAAGAGAGCCGGGTAGGCGCACTATGCAGAGTTAAACATTTATTAGAT
>PVIU01002236.1:69183-152656 GCA_004026605.1 Ondatra zibethicus | reverse complement strand
ATGGGATACAGATTTAGCAATTCAGTATCTTAAAAAAAAAAAAGCTTATGTAAGAAGAGGGCATTAGATTCCTTGGAGCAGCAATTCCAGGCAGTTGTGAGTCACTAGGTACGGGTTATGGGAGCTCAACTCTGGTCCCTTGGGAGAGCTGAAAGCTGGTTTAACCCCTGAGCCATCTCTCTAGCCCTGTTTTGTTTGTTTAGAGACAGGATCTTGCTATGTATCCTAGGCTGGTCTCCTTCCACCAACTCTTGTCTCGGACTCCTGAGTGCAGGGAGTATAGGCATGTGCCACCACGTCCAGTTAGGAATTCAGTGTTATCTAATAGAAGTTCCACATGGAATCCAGAAAATGGGGCAGAACGTGGGCCCCAGGAGCCCTAACATACCATATTCAGCTACCCACCCCAAACAGGCAAAGTGAGCTGGCCCATGGGCTTGAGTGCAGGAGAGAAGGTCCTTTCCTTGCCAGCTGCTACAGGAAGGAGAGCTGGCCCTGGTGGTCCTGGTGGGTGCAGGAGAGTGGGTGGGCTGACCAACTCAGCTACCACCCGGGCCCAGATTCAGGCCTCTGAGTGGGCCAACTCCAAATGAAGTGTCCTGTAGAACCAAAGCTGTGGGGTCTCCATGACACGGGAAAATAAGGGATATCCCAGAGGAGTCCCTGGAAGGGTCCATTATTGACAGTGGAGCAGAAGCCAGAGGCCTTAAACCACACCAATGATTCATTGCAGTTTACTTTTCTGAGTAAAGACGTTTGGGCAAAAGTGTACACCGTGTGATGCACCAAGATGCACCACAGCTTCCGCGGCGAGATTTTCTTTTTTAATCTTTCTTTTTTATCTTTGGTTTTCTTTTTGGGATCAAGGTTGCAAGGGCAGAGGGCAGATATGGAAGGACAGGGAGATGAGTGGGATTGGGGATGCATGATGTGAAATTCACAAAGAATCAATAAAAAGTTAAAAATTAAATAAATAAGGCACCTGTGAACTGATAGGCAGACTATGGCAAAAGATCCAAAAACTCATCAGCCCTCTTAAGGAAGCTGCTGGTTGATAACTTTTGTAGCATGTCCCTTACTGCCCCTGGGATACTCTCTAGACATGGTCAGGGTGCTACTGCAGACACAGCCACCAAGATGCCTAGACAGTCTATTATGTACGCTGGTACCATGGACTACTTCTGGAAGACAGAAAAGGCGTTATAGGGCTGGGACATGGCTGCAGCTGTCATCAGGTAATCAGGTTACTCAGATTGCACCACCTGCAGTAGCCTCTTTCCCCATCCTCACAGCTCCTGTGAAAGAGATGGCAGGCCCCCTACCAAGAGCTGCTCTGTGACTCTGTAATCCTCTAACAGGCGCCCCAGGTACCCAGACTCCAGACCAGATGCTATTCAGATCTTGCCCATCTGCACCTCTCTCAACCTCCACTCTCATATTTGATTCTGTGATCATTGCTGTTACAGGGACAGATGGACACCCTACAGAGAGCCTGTCTCTGAATCTGTAACCCTCTAACAGACTCCCCAGGTGCCTGGATTCCAGGAGAATGGCAGGCACCTGAGTTTTTGCTTTCCCAAAGGACATTTATAGGCCCTAAGCTACCAGACTTTGACCGTCATCCTCGGCCCCTCTTCTCCTTCTCCTGTGGCCCAGGATTAGAGCCTAACTAATAGCCGGCCATCATGGACTAATTACCTGCCACGTGGCAAAAAAACCTCCTCCTTTTTCTGATACCTATAAGAAACCCATACTCTGTTATGTGGGCCTGAGCCCTCACAGACCCTGCCATTCTGTCTTTCCATGGCATTAATATGTTTTTACTAAGTCTAGTATCACAAAGGACAATCCTTTTCAGTGCCCGCCCCCACTACACGCAAGCCCTGAACCTTTCAGCTTCCACATTCACTGTGTGCTTCTTTGGATTTGGTTTGGAGAAGAAACCACAACAGAAATCCCCAGAGGACTTGCTAACTTATCCCACCTCTTTGCAGCCAGGATATGATCTGGTGTGTTCACTAGAGGAATCATGTCCCCTAGAGAATAGGTCAAGTGCTTTACATAGACCTACTTCCTTGGCTTTGACATAGTCATGAAGTTCCTGAGTTGGGTCTCCCCAGCTTTTTAGGCTGGGTAGGAGAACCCTGGGGAGTCAACTATTGTTGAGGAGAAGCAGGTTGTCCTGAAGGTCAAGGGAAGAAGGATGATGGGATCAGAGCTCTGCCTGGACATAGTAAGACTCTTGCCACAGTGACAGCTTGTACCCAAGGTAAATTTGGTGTGCCCTTTGAAACTTGAGTTTATTCTTGCCAATTTAGGAGCTCTCGACAGAATTTGGAAATGGAATAAGTAGCTTCTAGACTAGATACCCCTTGTAGTCAGATTGCTACCTGCGATTCACTGTTGGCCATACTACACCCAGAATCATCCTTGCTAAGAAGGTAATTTTAGCTTCTCACTGGAGGCATTTGCACATTTTCCACCAGCTGACCAGGAGCTGAAGCCTTCAGTCCTTAGCCCAGAAAACCCAGCTAATTACCAATGTGCCTCCTAATTGTGGGCTGCAAGAGTTAATCCAAAATGTATCACATATTGAATTCTAAAACACAAAGGTTTTGCGAAGATGACTGGTGATTAGATAATTATGTCAACTTGATTGGGTAAAGGATGCTCAGATGTTTGGTTTAGATGTTATTTCTGGGTGCGTCTAGGGGTATTTTGGGGAATGATTAGCATTTGAATTGGTGGACCAAGTAAAACAGATGGCTCTTAGCAGTGTGGGTGGACATTACCCAATCTGTTCAGGGCTTAACTAAAACAAAAAAGGTGTAGGAAGGTTGAATTCACTGAGGACCTGAGATGGGATTCCTAGTAGTCACATTAAAAGCTGGGCACAGTGGTTCATGCTGGTAATCCCCATTTTGGAAGGAGCATGAGGATGGATGGTCGACTACTGGATGGTCAACCAGACTGAGCTGCACTTGCGAGTTCTGGTGGGAGACCCTGTCTCAGTAAGGTAGAGCAACCTAAGGTAGAGTACCTGCTGTTGCCATCGGGTTTCCATGTGCATATGTACACATGTGTACCTGCGTCTGTCACAAACACACACATACAATCCCTCACTCAAGATACAGGTAAAAAAAAAACCCTATTTAGATAAAAAGATTGTTGTAAAAACTTATGTATAGGTAATGTATATTTTAATTTCTCCAGACCCAGGAATCAAAATTGGCTTTTCAATTTGTCTCTTTTTAAAAACTAGTCTGTTGGGCTGGAGAGATGGCTCAGCGGTTAAGAGCATTGCCTACTCTTCCAAAGGTCCTGAGTTCAATTCCCGGCAACCACATGGTGGCTCACAACCATCTGTAATGAGGTCTGGTGCCCTCTTCTGGCTTGCAGGCATACATGCAGACAGAATATTGTATACATAATAAATAAATATTTTAAAAAAACTAGTCTGTTTTCATCAGCAAAATTGTATTGGAATGCATGTCATTCATTCAGTGACAGAGTTGAGAAGCTGCATGAGTGTGACCCACAAGCCTATCAGATTCCCCATTTGGTCCTTTAACAGAAAGTTTTGTTGACGTTGTCTCTAGGAGTTTGAGGTCCCTGGGGAGTTAACATAGACGGACCTTCCCACATGCATCCCCAGAATGGCAGTACCATTTTGTTTGCTATCAGCAAGGCATGGATGTTCCATCTGTACGTTGTCCTGATGTTGGATATTCCATTTGTACCTTATCCTGGTGTTATCTTTCATCAGTTTAGTGGGTATTTCTTCTAAAAATGTGAGAACTGGCATATTCAACTCTGTTTGGACACACTTTCTCAACTTTCACACTCAGAATTCAAGAAAAAGAATCTGTATTTTACCTTACTAATGTTAACATAGAAAATATTTTCAAAATGAAAGTACACTTAAGGTCCAAAATTAAGAAAAGAGATAACCTGGGCATGGTGGTATATGCTTCTAGTTACTTAGGAAGCTGAGACAAGAGTTTTTTGAGCCCAGGAATTTGAGGCCAGCCTGAGCAAGATCCCATTCCTTTAAACAAACAGCAACCAACAGAAAGAAAAGAATAAGATAAACTCTAATGAGTCAAAGACACATCAAGTTTTAGTAAATTCTCAGGAATAAAATGTAAAGCAATTACTTGAAAAATTGTCTATGTTATCTTTTGTGGTAAATGGTATTGGAATTTTTGGAATTAAAACAGAATTGCTGTGCCAACAATAATATCACACACACACACACACACACACACACACACACACACACACGCATGTATGCACGTGTTTTCCAAGATAGAGTTTCTCTGTGTAGTCTTGGCTATTCTGGAACTCACTCTGTAGCCCAGGCTGACCTCAAACTTACAGAGATTGAGTGCTAGAGCTAAAGGCCTGCACTACCACAGGCTGGCTATATTTTAAAAATAATAATGCCAGGAGGCTATGAGGGAAGTTACCTATTGTTTATATGCTTTATAACAAGAAATATCACAAATATCTTGTGGGAAAAACCACCTGTGCAAAACCCATCATAGTTTTAGATCATCACAAAATTCTGAGCCTGGCGTGGTGAACGCCTGTAATCCCAGCTACATGAGGATTGTAAATTCGAGGCTAGTTTAGACAACATAGCAAGATCCTGTCTCAAAAGACTAAGCAGAGCCTAGAAAGATAGCTCAGTGAACAAAACACTTGCTGATCAGAAATAGGAACTCCAAAACCCACATGAAAGCAAGGTAGGTGTGGTAGGCCTTGGGGGACTTGGGAGACAAAGACAGGGGTTCCTAGAGCAAGCTGGCTAGCATGACTAGCTGAAACTGGCAAGCTCTGGGTTCAAGTGGGGGACCCTGTCTCAATAAATATACTGAGGAAGATCTCTGCTACCAACTTTAAGGTTCCACATACATGTGTAGATATGCGAACATGTATCTTCACACACAAGTGCCTGTGTATACATGCACAAGCATCATCAACAGAAATGCAAAAAGAAAGTTAAAACAAAATAATCTTCTATAAGACTCTCTGCTCAATGAGTTTCTATTTAGTGTTGAAATAGCCTCAGTCTTTCTGTTGATCCTTGTAGCTAGGTATTATTGTAGCAGAATAATTTATTTCTCTCTGCTCACTTTGGTTTAGAAGTCTCCTTTCCCCCTTCTCTTTGAATGTGCACGTGATTTCTGCAGCCTGCATCTTCTTCCTAATTGTTCCCCCTACTTATTTCAGAGCCAGCCCTCTAGCTCTTTTCAAGGCTGACTATCACAAACAAGGCAGAAACTCATTCATCTCTTACTTATTAGGCAAACACGTTTCCAGTACTTCATGTGGCAGATTACAGATACACACAAATTCTTCGACAGCTCTCTCACTGAGGTGGGCTTATGACTCCTTGTGTCTGTGTAGACATTTGTGTGTGTGTGTTTGTGTGTGTGTAACTCTGATCAGTTTACATGGCAAAAGTGGTATAAACCTGTTGCCTTCTGGGCATAAACCTTAGGAGACTGGTAGCATCAGCTTGCTATGTTTTTGATCATCTTAGACACTCTGAGAAGTCCAACTTTCTGGATGCCATTCTGGAGGTACTATTTATATGCATACTATCCCCAGTCTTTCATGCCAAGGTGCCAGACATATTAATAATGCCATCTTGGACCCTCCAGGCCATCCATCTGCTAGTTGAGTGATCAGGTGACATTGGTAGATGCCATATTGAGCAGAAAATCATCCAGCTGAGTGAGTTCTGCCCAATTCTTGACCAATTCAATTGTGAGCTATGGGAAAATGTTTAAGTCAGTAAGTTTTTTTGTAATAGTTATTGACCGTTATCTGACAATCGATAATCTGAGAGCAGAAGAAGAGCTATGAGGTAGATAGATTTGGGGTAAGAAAAGAACTAACTAATGTATACTTAAGTTTTTTTAAATGTATATTTAATGTGTCTATCTGGTATATAAGTTTTTTCCACTTGTCTTTTCTTCATCTTAAGAAAACACATGTTGCTCTCAAATATATGCCAGAGTAGCATAGTCCTGTATTTGGAAGATTCTCATAATACAAATTGCATATCTACATGTCTATATGTTCATATACCTGCAACTTATAAATATACATACATACACGCTGCATATGCTGTGCAGACATATATGGTCAAAATATATTATTAGATAAAATTGACAAGTTATGTTTGCACCAGGAGGAACTCCTGGCTCAGGCAGCAAGCATGAGAAGAGCTCCACTGAGCTCCACTCGATGGTGGAGACAGCAAGGTTTAAACAGCGCCTGACTTTTATCAAATTACCAGACATGGTGATTTTGTGAGATGTGCCAAGTGCTCAGCCGGTGGGCTTTTGCCTGCATTGTTTGCTATAAAGGGAACATTATTTCCAGGGAGCATAACTGGAAATCTTTCAACTCCACATTTCAGGACACTTTTGAATCCTAGAGCAGGAACTATTGGAGCTTCTAGTAGTAGACAGGTTGGTTTGGGAAAGGGACAGTCCCATTTTTCTTGTCCCAAAATGTGTATTATTGCATGCTGGTCACTTAGTATTGTCTGCCGGAGTACCCTCCAGCATGAAAAAACCACATCCATCCATCCATCCATCCATCCATCCATCCATCCATCCATCCATCCATCCATCCATCCATCCATCTATTCGTCTATCTCCTATCTACCTATCTCCTAGCCACAGTTACCAGTGACATTCATTTTTCCTATGCCCGAAGCAATATTAGCTACATGGAACTTTCAAGGGACCAGAAAGAGGGTCCCTGCCACTTGGAATGTAGTTACTGGTTAACAACAATAAAATATACTTTAATTTTAAAACAGTTTAAATAATTGAAAAATACCTATAGTAATAGCCAGGTGTTCAGATTTAACTTTTTGTTTTTTGTTTTTGTTTTGAGACAGGGTTTCTCTGTGGCTTTGGAGCCTGTCCTGTAACTAGGTCTTATACACCAGACTGGCCTTGAACTCACAGAGATCTGCCTGCCTCTGCCTCCCAAGCGCTGAGATTAAAGGCATGCGCCGCCACCACCACCCGTCCAGATTTAACATTTTTTAAGTCATTGGAAATTACTAAAAATTCATCTGTTTGAAAATGATTAGTGACTGCAGCTGATTCTATGCCTGCTTATTGCTATGCTTATGCCTGAAACTTGTCTCTAGATGTCTTTGTCTTCTGTACCAACTCTTGTCTGAAGAGACACCATAGCCCTTTGCAGGCTCAGCCCTTGAGGAAAGGTTGAGACAAACTTCCTCAGAGACTTGCATTGACTTCTTGTTGAGAATTGGTGCTATTATTCTCTTCAGGTGGTTATAAGAGGTTACCACATATGCTAGCCATGACATTGGTGTAGTTACCAGTCTCCTTTTAAGTGTAATGTGTTTGCGGTGCTGTCATTAGGGTGGAACACTGAAAAGAAAGTAGGGTGTGGAAACATGGGGATGTACTGGCAGGCAGAAAAGTCATAAACACATGTATGTATGTATGTATCTACCTATCTATCACCTGCCTATCTACCTACCTACCTACCTATCTATCTGTCTGCCTGCCTATCATCCATCTATTCGTCTATCTATCTATCTGTCTGTTTTTCTATCCATCCATCCATCCATCCATCCATCCATCCATCCATCCATCCATCCATCCATCTGTCCGTCCATCTACCTATCTCCTAGCCACAGTTACCAGGGTAGGAGAGTTCTGATGGGGAACCTCCTACTGCCAATGGCCTTTGAGAGGTTGGACCAGGTGGGGCATGGCTTTGGGTACCAACAAGCCATGGTCCCTCTCACTTGGCCCCTCTTCTTCCTGTGTGCCACACCTAGATGTTGGACCCCATTCCTATTTCCTTGTTGTGATCTGTGAGTTTCCCTTTTAATAATAATAATAATAAAAAAAACCCTTAGTATACCCTATTCAGAGCTAGTGTGGGTTTATTTGATTTCGTGTTCCCCCATCTGATGCGTTCCACTTTAGAGCTCCTTTTGTAGGTTCTTGATTTCATTGCTAAAAGAATTTAAGAAAAGATGCAGAAAGGAATTACTAGACAATTTGTTGAATCTAGAGAGAGAAAACAAACAGAGAAGGAAAGCTGGAGATCTCAGTAAGTTCTTGGAAAAGGAGAATGAAAGAGGCCAAAGAGAGAAAGTTACACTTTAATAAAGTCCAGACAATAATATACAGTTTGGAGGACAAGGTAGGCACTTGATAAAATAAAGAGCTGGGCGCCCACGGCATTTGTTCCTTGTGAGTTTTATTGAAGGGTACGAGATTGTCCTCCTAAGGTGACCTGAACCTTGGGCACAGAAGCAATGCTCCACACCTGTGCATCCAAGGAAAAGGAAATATTTAACCTTAATATAACATTTCCTAACACTGCAGACAGCTAAGAGCTGATCTGTGTGGTATTGAACTGAGGACAGACACATTTAAAAGAGGAAGGAATGATAGTTAACTAGATTTATTGTCGTCAATCTGCCTTTTAGTTTTGTGGTGGTGATACCAAAGATTTTAGAGTCTGAGCCTGGGCTCTGATAGTCCTAACAGACTCAGCTACCTGTCCTTAGCATACAGACTACAGATGCCAGTGATAGTATAGAGTACCAAAAGGGGGCAAGGGACAAAGAGGTCCAGTGGCCTTCGAACCCATCTTTGAGGTACTGACATGAAGTTTGCATTCATGTCAAATGTTGGACCCCTTAAATAAAGGGCAACTAAGCGCCCCAGCCAAGCTGTAGCCATGCCCATTCTTGTCAGAGCTGTGTGAGATCTACTCCTGGGAGTTATGTTTCTCCTCTGGATGGCACTGGGGCTTCGACCATCCCCTTTCCCCAGCAGATTTCTGGAAAAATTCCAGTTCTTTGGGGTCCAATTTTCTAATATATCCAAAGAGTCTCTGCTCTGTCTTCGCTCCTGCCAGGACTTTCATGTAGCCAGGCAAGAACAATTAACAGAATTTGTTCCCTTCAGCTTTACCCTTTAGGTTTGGGCCAGGAAAGAAGAGCTAACTGTATTTACTGCCACCCACTTACCCTTTAGCTCTGTGGCCAGTTTAAAGCCCTTGCCATTGGTTCACCTTTACCCTGGCAGTTAATTATAAGTAGCCCATGATCTTTATCACTGGCTTGGAAGGCTAGTGGGGGTTTATTATGAATAGCAATGGAAGGCCTGTGCTTGAATACAAGTGAGAAGCAGTTTGGAGATATTTTGTTATCATACTTGAGATCTGCCTTTTTATTCTATAAAGATTTCCCATCTACCAGGGAATTGCTGACCATTGATCGTGCTATTTGTCTCAGAGGAAGCTGATATATTCACGATATTCATATGCCTGAGTGGGTGCCTTGGAAGGACATGACGGTTTTGTTCCCTTTTTTCCTCTCTAGTAGCCCTGATTACTATGTCCCTTGCTGTGGAGGCTACCACAGCCAGAGGTACAGGGGAAAGTGCACTTGTATACTTCAAATCCTATGACTCTTTCTATAACTTGGATATAGTTGATTGGAGCTGGAGTTGTCAAATACAACCAAAGGTGAACCAGAACACTTAATGTGTACTCATTTTTTCTTTTCTTAGAAATATGAATTTAGATACGTGATATACAAAATGCTAGAGTTGGTGGTAAGATTCAAAAGCCAGAATGAATCAGCAAGCTGGAGTGGTTACAAGTGACCAAATTAAAAGCCAGTCTTAGAGAAGACACAATGGGCAAACAGATAAGCCCAGGACAGGAGGAGCAAAGGAATTCAGGAGAGTCATATCATGTGTAGGGTGGAAGCGTGGGCATTCATGAATGGGCATGGGTACTCATGAATGGCCACTACCATGAGCAATCTGTTCTTTACATCTAGAACTGCCTACACATGATGTGGGATTCTCCTCTGTATGCTGTGAATATGTTTTATTGTCATTGGTTAATAAAGAAGTTACTTTGGGCCTATAGGCAGGGCAGAATAGAGCAAAGTGGGAAAATTCAAATAGAGATGTGAAGACAGAGTTGGCAGACTCAAAGAGATGTCATATAACTGCTTAAGGAGAAAGACACCTGCGGGAGCTTGTTGGAACCTTGCCAGTAGGCCACAACCTCGAGGTGATGCACAGATTAATAGAGATGGGTTAATTTAAGATATAAGAGCTAGTTAGGAATATTCCTATGTGATTGGCCAAGCAGTGTTTTAATTGATACAGTTTTTGTGTGATTATTTTGGGTCTGGGCGTCTGGGAACAAGCAGCCTCCATCTACATATACCTGTGTTGGGTTTCTGTATGTGGCTGTCTGGGATATTACTAATTCTTCAGGTAGAACCTACATTCTACCTAGTGCAAGCAAAAAATGCTAATATAAAATTTGTTTGTTTCCAGAAGAGATAAAATTTGTAAATGTAGCTGGATATGGTAGCACAAACTTTTAATTCCAGCACTTGGAAGGCAGGTGGATCTCTCTGAGTTAAGGTCAGCCTTGTATATGTGAGAGTTCCATGCCAGTCAGGGTTACATAGTGAGACCCTGACTCAAACAAACAGACAAAATATGCATAGACTTGCAAATTGGTGAAGGTTGAAAACAAATTTATGCAAGTCCTAGATACCCTCTACTCCTAAGTCATCATCTCTAACTAAGCAGGGTTCACTAAACACAGACAGTTCACTTTTAATAAGGTTAGGACATTTTTTTCTGAGGTTGGTAAATCATGGAGCACCCTGCAGTTAGCCATAAATTTTAAAATTTTCATGACCTAAAGTCCAAACATTATCTTTCATGCTGCAGACATTCATAATACCCCTCATTTAGTGCATTTCAGAAGTGAGCAAAATGGACAAATTTCCTTGCTGTTATTCCTACCTACATTAATATACTACTTGCATTGAAAAATCCATTAAACACTTGTGGCTGCTTGAAATTCTAATATGCACACGCAAAGCAAATTAATTTGCTTCTTTATTTAAAATATTTTTTATATTTTGAGAATTTCACACAAATATTGCAATTTCATCATTTCTACCTCTCTATCTCCCTGTTCCAATTTCTCCTGTGTCCCCTCTCAAGTTCATGACCTCTTTGTCTATAACTGTTATTGTTACACACACATACCAACTTGACACACATGGAAAGAAGGAACTTCAGTTGAGGGATTTCCTCCTTCAGATTCGCCTGTGGTCACACCTGTGAGACATTTTTAAAATTGTTATTTGATGTAGGAGGGCCCAGCCTCTTGTGCACAGTATCATTCCTAGGCAAGCGAGCCTCGGTTAGATAAGAACATTAGCTGAGAAGCCAGGGAGAGCACACCAGTAAGTAGTGTTCCTCTGTGGTCTCTACGTTAGTTCCTTGGTTTACTTCCATAATGGACTGTCATCTGTGAGTCAAATAAACTGTCTCCACAAGTTGCTTTTGGTCATGGTATTTATCATAGCAACAGAAAGAAAAGCAGGATTACCCCCCCCATCCCATACACACAGGCAGACCTTTCTCGAACCTTACTGAGCCCATTTACTGTTGCTTATGCTTTAGGACTGACCAATTGGGATTGAATAGCCCATGGGGGGGGTCTTGACCTTGAAGAGACTAATTCTCCTTCTCTCAAAAGCCATTAGCTTTAGGTCTTCATCTAAGAGTCATGATCTCTTCTTTAATTATTATTGTTACACATATATAAATATGTAGGTAGGCACATATACATACATATATACATACGACTTACTGAGTTCATTTAACATTGTTTGTATGTACATGTATCCAGGGATGACCTCTGTATTTCTTCTTTTGAGAACTGTCTATTTAATTAGCCCTTTTACTGATGGTATGGTGTGTGTGTGTGTGTGTGTGTGTGTATGTTTATTTGTTTGAGACAGAGACTCACTGTGGCTGGCCTGGAACTCTCTTATGTAGATCAATCAGCCTAGTCTCAAAGTCCCCAAGATCTGCCTGCTTCAGACCCCAAGAGCTGGGATTAAAGGTGTGCCTCAGCACACCTGGCTTTGTACTTTTAACTTTTGCAGCTCATTGTGTCTCAGGGTGAATTTGACCTCAGGAAGAGAGGTAGATGTTATTTTATATCTCCCCCAGGAAGAGAACATCAGCAACAGCAGTCAATTTGTGTCACTTCATGACCTACCTTTGCATTCTCTTAAGCCCGTGGCTTGATGAAAAGAAGCCCTGCCAGGTGTTGGCAAAGACCTTCTCCCGCTCTGTCAGCTATGCTTCTCTCTGCGGACTGTTTCCTTTGCTATGCTGAAGGATTTTTGTTTTGTGAAATCCAGTTTGTGAATTTTGAAGATCACTTTTTGAATTTCCGGAGTCCTCTTCAGAAAGGCCTCTATGCCGAAGTGCGTTGCTCGTGTTTCTGCCCACCATTGCTGAAGTTCCAGGTCTCACATGTAGGTTTCCATCCGTTTTCAGTCTGGGTTGGTACCAGATGATCTGTAAGGCTGGTTTTATTCTTCCGCGTAGGCACATACCAGTCACCCTGGACCATTTATTGAGAACACCTTTTTCCAGTACAGGTTTTTGACACTTTGAAAATTAGTTGACTGTTACTGTGTGGATTTAGCCACAGGCAGCCCTTAATTCTCTTCCATGCATCTACATGTTTGTGCTGGCCGATAGCTTTTGTTACTGTAGGTCTAGTGTGATTTGATATCAGGGACTATTATTGCTAGCATTGCTCCTTTTGTGTAGGATAGCTTTGGTTAGCCTAGGTATTTTGTGCTTCTATATGAATTTTAGATTTTTTTTCCTAGTTTGGTGAAGAATATAATTGGAATTTAAATAGAGAGTATGTTGGATGTGTAAATTGCTTTTGGTCCTAGCCATCATGCCTTCCCTGCCAGATGAACTTTATCACCTTAAACTGTAAACTGAAATAAACCACTTCTCTCTGAAGTCACCTATTGATTATAGTGAAAAAAAAAGTCATATACCATGTAAGAAAAGAAAAGAACCTGGTAATGTTGTCTTGCCTCTGCAGTCCCAGTATTTGGGAAGTGGAGTCAGGAAGAACAGGAGTTGAAGATCATCCTCAGTAATGCAGTGTGTCTGAGACCAGCCTGAGTTACAGGAAACCCTGTGTCTTAGTCACTTTTCTACTTCCATGACAAAGCATCATGACCAAGGCAACTTATAAAAGAACGCATTTAATTTGGTGCTCACCGTTCCAGAGGGTAATTGGGTTTATGACCACCAGTGGGAAGAACATGGCAGCAGGCAGAAAGGCATGGCTCTAGAGCAGTAGCTGAGAGCTTACATGTTGAGACAACAAGCACAAGATAGAGAGAAAAAGGCTCACTGGGAATGATGTGAGTTTTTAAATTTTCAAAATCTATTCCCAGTGACACACTTCTTCTAACAAGACCATACCTCCCAATCCTTCTCAAATGGTTCTACCACCTGCAAAACAAGCATTCAAATATGTGAGCCTATGAAGGCTATTCTTATTCAAACCACCGTATCCTGTCTCAAACAAATAAAAAAATAGGTACAAAAAGGGCTTCTTTTCATCAAGCCACGGGCTTAAGAGAATGCAAAGGTAGGTCATGAAGTGACACAAATTGACTGCTGTTGCTGATGTTCTCTTCCTGGGGGAGATATAAAATAACATCTACCTCTCTTCCTGGGGTCAAATTCACCCTGGAGAACCAATGAGTTCATTAGGCTTACTTAAAGAGCAATGGGTCAGAGATTATGAGCAAGAGTGTAGATGACCTTAAAGAAGCCACACTGGAAAGTCTGCAACCAACATGGATGACGACTGTGTGGGTGGGGCCTGATCTTAGTCCTTCCCATGCTTTATACTTCTGGTCCCTGCCAGGGCAACATGCAATTTTAGGACAGAACTGCACATAGCTGATTGGAGAGAGTAGCTGGATCCTTGGGTGCGGGTCCTGCGTGCTTCCCTCCCCATATTTTATGGGAGGTCAACAGTCAACAAGCCAAGCTGTGATGATCTTTTGCAAGTGGGCCCACTTGAGTCATAAAGACGGTGGCACTTTGGCTCTGAGGATAGTCCTGCAAAACACCTGCAACACAGAAAACTGATGAAGAGCTGCTAACTGGCTGACACAAACTACCCCTGAAGACTAATAAGGAAAAAAAAAGACAACTTATCAAGATGGTTAAAGAGTTGAAGAGGAACTTCACAGAGAAGGTATCCAAGTATAAAATAATTATGTGAAATAGGCTCAATTTACTCGTAATTGGCAAATTGAAAATTAAAAGTGAACCTCCTACACAATTATCTGAACAGCTTAAATTAAAAAGGCTGCATTGTCTAATGTGGCCAAGGACGTAAAGAGGTGTTGGTGGAAGCATAAATTGGCAGTCATTTGGAGGTAGTTTAGTGCGATGTGCTGAAGCTAAATATAAAGCAAATGTATGAATAGCAATTTCATACTTAGGTATGCACTCAACTATATTAGTTACTTCTCTATTGCTCTGTATGGTAGTTTGAATGAAAATGGCTCCTATAGGCCCATAGGGAGTTGCACTATTAGGAGGGGTGGCCTTGTTGGAGTGGGTGTGGCCTTGTTGGAGGAAGTGTGTCACTGGGGGGGACTTTGAGGTTTCAGATGTTCAACCCAGGCCCAGTGTCTTACTTTCTTCCTGCTGCCTGACAATGTAGAAACTCTTAACTACTTCTACAGCATCACATCTGCTTGTGTGCTGCCTTGCTTTCCACCATGACAATAATGAACTAAACTTCTGAACTGTAAGCCACCCCCCAAGTAAATGTTTCCCTTATAAGAGTTGCTGTGGTCATGGTGTGTCTTCACAGCAATAGAAACCCTAGGACACTGATAGAACACCATGACCATGGCAATTTATAGAAGGAAGGTTTTATTTGTCTACAGTTCCAGAGGGATAAGAATCTGTCATGTCTGGGAACATGGCAGTAAGCAGTGGATATGGTGGTTGCAGCAGAAGCTGAGAGCTCACATCTTGAATACAAGCAGGAAGCAGGGAGAGTGAACTTGGAATTATGCAAGTCTTTAAGGTCTCACAGCCTACCTTTTCTTCACTGACAAACTTCCTCCAACAAGGATAAGCCTCCTAAATCCCCAAACAGCCATCAATTGGGACCAAGTATTCAAATTCCCCAGACTAAAGAAAGCACTTCTCATTCAAACTCTGGCTCTTATAAGCTCATACCCATCATCATGTAAAATGCATTTGGTACAATATCAAAAGTTCCCAGTTTTTCACAATTTAAAAATCCAAAGCCTTTTCTCAAACTCAAAATAATCTCTTAATTGTAACCTTCTGTTACAAAAAAACCAAAAAGCAAATTATATACTTTAACATACAATGGCATTGAATAGACATTACCATTCCAAAGGAGAGGAATAGGGACATAGTAAGAAAATACTTGACCAAAACAAGGCTGAAACCTATTAAGGAAAACACCAAATCCTGTAGTTTCATGCCCAACGTCTGAGACTTTAGTTCCAAAGGTCTTAGATGGCTCTGACCTTTGCTGCCTGCAACATACATCTCTCTGTTGGACCCGCTCCACTACCTGTATGCAGCTCTCCATGGTAGATGTCTCATGGCTCTGGCATCTCCAATATCTTGGAGTCTCCACTGTAACCCAGGCTTCACTTTCCTAGCTTCACACGATGGCACCTCACAGCCTCTTGGCCTATCAGGGTCTTCATGCAGGGATTCCCCTGCCCCATGCTGCTTGGCCTCAGCAGCTCTCAGACACCTAGGAGGATGAATTCATGACTCCTTTAGTCCTGCGTCCTTTATGTCACTAAAGCCAGTATTATGAGGACAACACTGCTAAGTTTGGGTACCAGTTTGGGATGGACCCTCATCCCCTTGTATCATGTTTGCATCAGTTTTTGTTTGTTGTTGTTTTATAGGAACAGAAACTCCATAGGCCTTTCATTTTTACAAATTGAAAGCTTACCAGGGTGGGGTCTTGCCCTAAGGGCACCCCTTTCTTTGCTACAGCGTATATCAGGCCTCTCTTAATGGCGAAAAACTCATTAATGATTATACCTTCTCTTCTAGCACATTCTTTGGCTGTAACATTAACTTCCCTAGTGCTTCCTTTTTCTCTAAATTGTACATTTCCAGCCCACTTGTTCTTTTTCATTGTAAGCCTATATTATCAATAAGAACCACACCATAGATTCGATGTTATGCTGTTTTGAAATTTTCTCTACCAAAGAAATTAATCCATGTATGTAGGAAGCTAAGGCCTACCAGACCAAAAGGAGCCAATCTGGAGTCTGCCTGGAGCTGTCAAAGGTCCTGTCTGTGCCTAACCAATAGTGACCAAACAGTGTTTCCTGAGTGCCTAGCAACAGGCGCTGTCAGAGGTCCTGATTGTGCCTAGCCAATGGGAGGTGAGCATGAGATGTCAACTGTCAATGGATCAGAACACCTGGGTGCTGGGAGGGTATATAAGATTTCCCTGTTAAACAAACGAGTCTGCTGTAAGCCTTCCATCTGACTCCCGGCTTCTGTGTTAGTTTGACATCGTGCCTTTTCACCCCTTCCCCTGAGGAAGACATTAGGCCAGCAACACATGTGTTAGTTACTCATCTGCTGTGTGAAGAAACACCATGACTAAGGCACCGTATGGGAAAATGAGTCTATTTGGGCTTATGCATCATGATCACATAGATGCAGGGTGGCAACCTGCAGCCATAAGGGTGTCTGAGGGCTGTGTGGCCACCAGGGACATGTGATCTGAGAGGCCTGTGTTGTCACCTGGTGCCATGGTGTTGTCCAGGCCAGAGTTGCTGCTGAGGGCCATGTCTGGGTCTAGGGTCCTACAGTAGCTAGGGTCTAAGTTGATGTTGATGTCTGTGGTTCCTGTTACCACTGAGAGCCATGTGGATGACTATGACCAGGGTCTGGTCAGTCACCTGAGACCATGTTGGTGTCCAAGGACCATGCTACTATTGGGGCCATGCTGATCTAGGTGGCTGGTGCTGCCATCTTGAACCATGGAGACATCTGGGCGTGGGCTACTCCTTAGGACTATGCCTGGGTTCATGGCCCTGCAGTGGTTTGGGTTGGGGTGGTATCCATGGCTCCTGCTACCACTGAGGGTTCTGCGGATGCTCAGTGTCTTATCAGCTCCCTGAGATCATGTTGGTGCCCGAGGGCCATGTTGCCACAGGGACCATACAGATCTTGGTAGCCTGTGCTGCCACTGGGCAGTGGTGATGTCTGGGCCTGAGCTGCTGCCAAAGGCTTGTAATGATGTCCACAGCCTATGTTAACACAAAGGTTCACTGGGGCAATGCTGTATTTAGCCAGCCCCACCCTTCACTGGCCCTGTGACAGCTGGCCCCATCCCTCTCTAAATAATACAGCAGGTGAGCCACCCCCCCACCTAGGAAAGATGGCCCAACCCCTCCCCACAGGTGTGCACCTTACCTGGGCATCACACTAGAGCTGACCTTCTGGTCGGGATGCAGGTGAGCTGATCCTGAGGCCATGAGAGCAGTTGAACTGACCCCATCCTCCCTCCTTTGGCATGTTGTGGCATGGATGAGAGAAAGATGCTCTCCCCCCTCACCCATTACCTCCTGTGGCAGGTGAGAGAGTTGACCCTGGGGTCACAAGAGTGGGAGATCTAGCCCTGACCCTCACCAGCTGCAGCACATGGGAGAGCGAGCCCTGCACCCCATCTGGGCAGCACACTATAGCCAACCCTACTGTCAGGGGTGCAGGTGAGCCAGCTCTGAGGGTATGAGATCAGGAGAACTGACCCCATCCCCCTTTCCACCCCTACAACAATCGGGAGAGTGGGTTTGCACCTTGACTGGGCAAAACAGTAGAGCTGGCCCTGGTGATGGGAATGTGGGTGACCTGAATCTGAGAACCTGAGAGCAGGAGAACTGGCCCTGCCCCTTGCTGTAGACTGTATTGAGGCAGTGTGGAGAGCGCACCTGGGCAGTGGGCATGAGGGAAAGCTGGTGCGATGATTAACCCAGCTAACCACTCAGGGCCAAACCCAGGGCTGAGTTGGCCCACCCCACATCCACCTCATCTGTGAACTGTTGGAGCATGTGAAGAAGATAAACCTACAGATTCAAAATGGCAGGATCTCCATGACACAAGACAATAATAGGATATCCAAGAGAAGCCCCAGTGAGAGCCCATTATTGATGATGTAGCAGAAGCCAGAGGCCTTGAGACACACCAATAACTCGAGGCAATGAACACTTGCAAGTAAAGATGAAGGAATTAAAGGATAAATTGTGTGATTCAACAGGTCACTACAGCTTCCACAATATTCTCCTACTTTTGTTTTATTGTTTGTTGTTTGTTTTTTCTTTTAAATTTGGTTTTGATTTTTGTGGGGGAGGTTGCAAGGGCAGAGGCTGGATTCAAGGGGATGGAGAGGTAAGTGGGATCAGAATGCATGATGTGAAATCCACAAAGAATCAATAAACGTTAAAAAAAAAAAGAGTCTATCATGGCAGCGAAGCATGGCAGTGAGAAACAAGAATGTTGGCTGGAGTGGAAAGCCAAGGGCACACTCTTGAAGTATTAACATGAAGCAGTTTAAACACAAAATGATGCAAAGTTTTAAACCTTCAAAAACTACCCCCAGTGACATACTTACTCCATTAAAGCCACTGTCTTAGGGTTTTATTGCTGTGAAGAGACACCATAACCACAGCAACTCTTATAAAGGAAAGCAGTTCAAAGGTTTAGTTTTTTTATCATCGTGATGGGAAACATGGTGGCATACAAGCAGACATGGTGCTGGAGAGGTAACTGAGAATGCTACCTCTAGATCTGCAGGCAGCAGGAAGTAACAGTGTCACATTGGCTAGGCTTGAACTTTTGAGACCTCAAAGCCCACTTCCTAGTGACCACCTCCTTTAACAAAGCCATGCTTTCTCCAACAAGGCCACACCTCCTAATAGTGCCATTCTCTATGGGCCGATAGGGACCATTTTTCATTCAAATTACCACAGTGAAATCTCTTAAACATGCCCAAACAGAGCCAGCAACTGGGGACCAAGTGTTCAAACATCTGAGGCCATGGGGGGCATTCTTATTCAAAACCACCACAGTCTTATTCAAACCACATTAAAAATCACCTTTTAACTTAGCCTCCAGTAAGTTCTCAGGAAAAGAGCAGAAGATAACCAGAATCTGTTATAGGAAGTTGTTTGTTCCCTGCTGCCCAGACCCGAAATAACCACACAGAAACTGTATTATTTGTAATACTGTTTGGCCAATAGCTTAAGCATATTTCTGACTTACTCTTATATCTTAAATTAATACATTTCTACTATTTTATATTTTACCATGAGGCTCACGGCCTACTGGCAAGTTTCCAGCTGATGGCTAGTATCTTTCTCCTCTGGTGGCTCCATGGCTTCTCTTTGACTTCGCCTTCTTTCTCCCAGCATTCAGTTTAGTTTTCCCAACTAACTCTACTCTGCTAAGCCACTGGCCAAAACAGCTTTATTCATTAACTAATAAAAGCAACCATATATGTTTTTAATGGTGCCAACGTGGACAAATACATCCACAAAAGAACAGAGTTAAGCCTGTTTTCTTGGTAGCAGCTATTTCTCGGGTACACTCTCTTTGTTAGAGGCAAGCATGTCTCATTTAAGAGAGATTTCCTGACTCAGCTTTAGCTGCAAAAACCTTGCAGCTCTTTTAAGAGGCCCCACCACAAAACACTTAAATGGTGTTGATGAATAGCCAACCACATGCTTTTTAGTGGTGGCAGGGACCTTGAAACTCCATAGAGTTGTGGCAATAAACTTGGCTCTGACAAGTATCTTTGCCATGAGGCTAGACTCTCAGAAAGCCAAGGAATGGAGTGTGTCCAGCCATCAAAGCCACAGCTTTAATCCTAGCCATATCACTTAGCAGATTAAAGACTCATGTGGTCAGAAAAAGAGATATACAGTAAAGATAGATTCAGATGAAGAAAACCTCTAAATGTTTACAGTGTGTTTAAAAATATATGTAGGCTTGGGAGAGAAAAGAAAAAGGATAAAGCCCTTAAAAAAAAGAAAGAGAGTAGTTGGATGTGGTAGCACACACCTTTAATCCCAACACATGTGAGGCAGAGGCAGGCGAATCTCTGTGAGTTCAAGGACAGCCTGGTCTACAGAATGAGTTCCAGAACAGCCAAAGATACACAGAGAAACCCTGTTTTATAAAACCAAAAATTAAAAATAAAAATTAAAAGAAAGAGAGTTTAAAGTAAAGCCACCTAAAGATGAAAATTACACAGAGAATCTGGATACTGTATGTTAGTGTGTTGTCTTTAAATTCTTTGATTGGTGAGGAAGGAACAATAGCTGCTAAAAGATTTGATTACAAATACTGCTGGATTAATACAACATATATATTTAAAATGCTTTGACTTCAATATTTAAGTCAAAAGATATGTTACTTTGGAGAAGAGGTTTTGTTTTTGTTTTCACAGGAAATGAGAGGCTGTGGATTCATTATGGATTAAGAAAAATCAGGTTTGATCAAGGAAGACCCGCTGAAGAATCTCTGATAGGAGCGTATATCTGGTCCAGATGATCCAACATTTCAGAGGATCTCTGTTGGAGTTTCCTCTGAGTTCTACATCCAGAGAAGTTTCAAGACTGCTGTCTGAGATGATCAAGTCTCACAGAATACTTGACCATAATTCTAAATTTTCTTTAGGTCCCCATAAGATTATCAGCACCTTCAATCAGCAGGAAGTATCCTGAAAAACTATGTCCACATTCCCCAAAAATGGATTATGGATGTTTGTCTTTGTTTAGAGTATTGGCTACAAGTTGTTATGATTAATGGTCAGGAAAAAAGCTAAACAAAGGAGATTAGATTCACAGTTCATGTTTTGAAAACAAGGGGGGGGGAAGTGTTGTAGGACAATGGTTTTGTACCCTGTAAAGGTTTGTCAGTTGTATTGGTTTAATAAAATGCTGATTAGCCAGTTGCCAGGCAGGAAGTAGAGGTAGAACAACCAGAACAGGAGAATTCTGGGAAGAGGAAAGGCTCAATTTGTCATTATCACCCTGACACAGAGGAAGCAAGATGAGAATGCTTTGCTGATAAAAGGTACCAAGCCACATGGCTAACACAGACAAGAATTATGGGTTAATGTAAGTTATATTAGTTAATAAGAAGCCTGAGCTAATAGAACAACCAGTTTATAATTAATATAGGCCCCTGTGTGTTTTCTTTGGGACTGAATAGCTGCAGGACCAGTCGGGACAGAAACCTCTGCCAACAAGAATCTTTGCCAAGATGGTACAGGGATAGTCACTGGAGCAGTTGCTATTAAAGTCCTTTCTTCTCTGAAATTTCTTGAGCCAGGTCTCTACAGTGTGCTTTGCTCTGAGCACTGATGTCTTAGAGGCTCTTGCTAGAAGGAATGCTGCTTATAGCATTCAACCATTTATCCCATCAAAGTTCCAAACTCTTCCATCTTCTACCACATACCGCAGCTTCTTCAGCAAGACCCCACTCCTGGTACCAACTTCTGTATTAGTTACTAATTTGAGGCTGTGATAAAAGGCAATGACCAAGGCAATGTACTGAAGTTATCTAGGTTTATGGTTCCAGAGGGATAAAAATTCACCATGATGAGGAAGCATACCAACAAGCAGTAGTCATGGAGGCAGAAGCAGGAACCTGAGAGCTCACATCCTCAATAGGAGAATGAAACAGAAAGAAGAATATGGAAATAGAATCAGGCTTTAAGCTCTAAAATCTCACCACCAGTCACATGCTTCCATTAGCAAACCTGCACCACTTAAGCCTCCACAAACAGAGCCATCAACTAGGGACCAAATATTCAGATCCCTGAGCCTCTGAGGCATTTAAATGACAGTGTATATTGTGTTTCAAGCTGATTTTTTTCCTTTCCTGTTTCTCAGCATTCACACATGAATCTCATTCTTTTGTGTGTGTGTGGTGGTGGTTGGGGAAGCTAGTGGCAAGGACCGTACTCACAAGGCTGGAGAAGAATTAGTTTTTCCATCTTCAGCTGTGGGACCTTCTTGACAACTCCACTTTCTACTTCATTTGTCACTGGTGCCAGCTGTTTCATAACAAGCATTTTCCACAGGAAAGGATTGCATAATCTCCCTGAAATATTGGTCTTTGAGGGATGATCGCTCAGGTCTTGGGGGTTACATCTAATACACCCTCAAAGAAATGAAGAACTACAGCCTGCCTGCCCTTTCGCCATTGGGGACAGGCTTCAAGGGTTTGCACTAAATCCGACCTGAGCACTGACAGAGGCCACAGAGGCAGTCTGGAACATTAGTAAGCTCATAAAGATAATTGGGAAAATTCTTCTAAAGTTGATGTTGGCCATATGTTCAAATGTAGTCTAGTGACTAATAAATTTTCCTTGATCTTCTGTTCTTTTCAGATCTCATTTGTGTAAAGAGAACAATGAAAGCAATTACCCTCCCAGTCAGATTTGCACCTATGAAGAGGGAGGTAGGGACTTCTGGCTGGGAAGGAAGAGTGAGTTCAAGGCTTTCCTAGTGGTGGCAAGTTTTGTTTCTTGATCTGGGTGTAGTTGCATGGTATTAGCTCGATTAATCACCACTCATTAAGCTGTACTTTTATGTTTTTTGCATAAAGTAGCTCTGCCCTATACACGGGGGCTATCTTCCCAGCTCCTCAGTGGATGTCAGAATCCACAAATTGATACTGAGCCCTGCATATGACATCTTTTTGTTCTATACAGGTACACTTATGGCAAAATTTAATCTATAAATTAAGCACAAGATTAACAATATCAGTTAATTATAATACAGAAAATTTATGGCAATGTACTGTAATAAAAGTAATGAGGATGTGTTTATTTCTCTTCTTAGAGGGAATCAAATATTAGTATATTTTAAAATATACTAACATTCATACAGGGAGATATATTTTTAAGTTTTTGCCTGCTGCATAGTCACCATGTCTGTGAAGTACCTGTGAAGGCCAGAATAGGGCATTGGATCCCTTGGAACTGGAGCTATGTACAGTTGTGTGCAGCCATGTGGGTGCTGGGAACCAAATCTGGATCTTTGCAAGAACAGCCAGTGCTCTTAACTGCTGAGCCTTATTCCAGCCCCAAGATTAGTATGTTTGAGACATGGTTGATGCAAGCAATTAAAACTGCCAAAAGCAAAGCCACAAATCAGAAAGGGGATTGTGCTTTGCTGTATTTCATAGTATTAATGACTTAAAAGGAGAGCTGGAGACAAGACTTCAATTTGTCTTATAGTTATCTGCCTTAAAGAAACACAGTGTTGAATTTTTGACTTTATAGAATTAGCTTCATGAAGAATAAGGAGTGAGGGTTTTCTTTCCATATGAATGTTTGCTGTAGAAAGAATGTACAACACTGGCCCAGAAGGACAACCACCACATATTTACTCTCAGCAGAGGCTTTTAGCTCCAAACCTTCAGATGCAAGTACATATCCTGGAGTAACTGCAGAAACCATGAAAGGAAAATGAGAACATTGCCAGGACATGGGGATATGGGGGGACTGGAGGGAGTAGCAGAGTACAAGTGATCCGGGGAACTGGGAAGGGAGACTCTAAATAGGGACAGGGGTGGAGCTCAGTACAGAAGGAGGAGGAAGATGGCTTAAAAAAAATCAGGATTTCTGAAAAAGTCATAGTTAATCATACTATTAATTATTTATCTACAATACACATAAGATTGTGTATAAATATAAACTGGTAGTTTACATGAAAATTTTCATCTGAGCTGTCCCATCAAAGACCCAAAGATCATTTAATAAAACCCCTAACAACCAGGCATAAGAAGCCCTCTTTTGAGTTGTTTGTCAGGGTTGTCCAAGAGACTCCCCAAACATTACAGACTATTTATGGCTATTGCCTTTGGTTGTCCTCCAGAGGTGGAAGTTAAAGCCTGTGGCTAAAGAAGCCTTGCACTTTAGACATGGTCTAGAGGCCCCTGATCTAGAACAGACCTGAATGTCTCCTTCCTGAGTGTTAGTTTTTGTGATACCAGAAGATGCCATGTAAACTTTTAAAGGAAGGACGCAACCATCAGTCCTACCAGCTATGACACCTATGAACTACAACAATGGCCAGTGTGGCATTGTATCCCTAAGGGTGCATTAGTGGGACACATACCTGGGTGCTGACCATGGCTCTCTAACTGGAGTTTACAACTGCTCAACAAGAGGAAACTATGCCTGTTACTAGAAATCCAGCCAACTACCATGGACCAGTGAAGTCATGGATCTTCAAGGAGAACCTCCAACCACTACTTTACCAAGCTGCATAAGCCCCAACTACACTCTAAATGTATGTCCTTGTACCCACAAGTGTAGTCCTCACTGTAATTATTCAGCCACAGATAAGGCTGCACTTCCGGGTTCTAAAGGCAGGCACATGCGGGTGGACCCTTGGGAACAAAGGGCCCCATGTGGCCCACATGTGCGCATGTGCATGTGTGGTTACCTCCACGTGTGACTCAACTAAAACCCTTGCGTGCATGTGTGGGTCGCCCTTCATCTGCATCATCAGCGGGTGACGTAGTCACACCAACCCCCTTGCACATGTGCTAGGCAGCTTTTGAAAGCTGGATGCACCATTTTTAATATTTATTTATTTATTATGTATACAGTGTTCTGTCTGCATTTTTGCCTGCAGTACAGAAGAGGCACCAGATCTCATTATAGATGGTTGTGAGCCACCATGTGGTTGCTGGGAATTGAACTCAGGACCTCTGGAAGAGCAGTCAATGCTCTTAACCTCTGAGCCATCTCTCCAGCCCCTGGATGCGCCATTTTTGCTCTCTCTCTGCACACTGTGCACACACCCCCCCCAATAAATTCCTAAGCAGGTTTGTTTGCTTCTCATGTTTTCTTCTCTCTCGCATCAGATAATTTCACTCACTCCTCATCAAGGAAACTCCTTTTGCAACAGATGTGAGACCATTACAGAAAAACCACAACCAATCAGAATACAGCTGTAGAGTCCAGTGCCAATGGAGACATCTACAGAACAATTCCCGTACTTAAGGCTCAGGGAGTATTGCAGGAGATGGGAAATATTGTAAGAGCCAGAATAAGGATCAGGAACTTTGCTGTGAGACCGTGTCTCCTAGTAATGTTAGAAGCTATACCAATAAAGTCTCATCAACATGACTGTCTAAATAGGAGCTGAACAACGACCATAACAGACTTGCTAACATGAACCAGGGAAAGAAAAGTACATGTGGTCTCAACCCTACACAAAGGACTGCAGTCAACTATGGGACGCTGTGAGTGGGAGACATAGTCTTCTTCAGGGAAGAGCACATCAATTGGTTTCCCAATATCAAACAGTTGCCCCTGAAAACATACACACAAGTGACAATTATACAGACTGAGCAGATTATATTTAGGAATATATGTGTATAGACATAAATGCTTATCAACAAGTAATAAAAAGAGAGACTATGAATTTGAAAGAGAGCAAGAAAGGGTATATGGGAAGGTTTGGAGGGATGGTAGAGAAGGAGAAAATAATGTAATTATGTTATAACCTCAAAAAATAAAATAAACATTTTAAGATAAAAAAACATAGAAAAATAAATGAAGAAAAACTAAAAGAATGTAAAAAATTGCCACATGTAGTTCGGTTGCATAACAAGAAGATATGGATGTTAAAATTAACATTTGAAAATGGAAACAGCTATAACAGGGAATTTTGAAAATGGGAGACTAAAATATTTTGTATTCTTGTTTTTTTAAACAAAAGAATATAAATTCTTGTGGTTACATATCTATGTCTAGAAATGTTCCCCAGGGAGTGGGAAGCAGGACCTGTTGTGCACAGGAGGGTTGACTGCTGGTGTCTTCAGTGAACCTAGGACTTACTTACTAGACAAGACTGTCCTTCAATTTGATGTCTTCTATTAATATATTGAGAATCAAGTTTATAGTTTCCCATAATTCATGTAGCAAATAGGATTCCATTTCTTTCTCCTTCCTGCTTGCTTGTTTGCTTCCTTCCTTTCTTTCTTCCTTCTTTTCTATATTTATTTAGTATGTGCATGATTATTGCTCACCACGTGGTCATCCCACTCAGCATATCATAATAAAATAATAAAAATGATATTTGCTGTTATGAAGAATTCTCAGAGTGCCACGTGCTCCTCCAAAAATTTTCCGGGAGTTAACAATTGTGTAGCATGAAGACATAAACAGACCCAGGAGACTGTTTCAGAGAGGACAAACAACCACATGGACTAGATTTGTTTATCTGATTTATCTGATGTCCTGGCTTGTCTATTGGGCATCCTGAGGCAGATGCTTATAAAAACCTCACCAGCCGAATCCCCTGAGGGTTGAATGTCAAAGCGCAATGAAGCATTTAGGGTTTTCCTGACTTTTGTGGTGTATAAACACTGAGGGGCTCTAGGAGAGAGAGAGGTCACTTACAGATGGCAGTTAACTAGGAAGTTTTGCACCCAGAAAGGAAAACTGGCCTTTGAACAGCAGCTATGGTTTGATAGGCAAGTGTTCAAAGGGTTACTGCCAGTACCCACTGACGTGAGGGTAGAAATGATTGTGGAATGGAAGGGTACATGTTGGGGTCAACACCGAACCAAGTTTCTTGGTGAAATGTTATTTGATAAAACAAACCAACCCAACTGTAAAGTGGAAAATTTTCTAGAACAGAATGGTGTAAGTACACGGGGGATGAACTAGAAGTGACAGGAGTCTTGGGCTCTGTTCAAGATGTGATTGGTTGATTCTACAGTTTTCCTTTTTCTACCTATTTTTTCTCTTATATACTTACCATTTTTTTTTTACCATTTTTTGAAATGGAAAGAAGCCTATTTTATTATACTTTTAATACATACCCAGAACTATGCTAAACACTTTATATGTGGATTTAATTCATTTCTCAGATCGGACCTTTTGTGATTATGTCATTAGCTCACTTTATAGATATGAGAGACTTGATATTTAAGTTGATTCTTTCATCATCACGGAAATGAAATTCACCACAAATCGATTTAGGGCAGTGGCTGTGGAATTTCTTTGCATTATAGTTATTCTGTGTGTAAACTTTGTGTGTGTGTGTGCGTGTATGCGTGCACACACATGCATATATGTAAGTATGTGGTACATGTTTGTGAGAGTGCACATATGTGGTACCAACACAGGTGTGTATGCATTCACATGGAAGCCAGGACCAACTTCAGTTGTAATTCCTTAGGAGATGTCATTTATTGGCCCAGAGTTGGCCAGTCAGGTTTCTTCTTCCTCAGTCTTCAGATTGCAAGTGCTTACCACCATGCCCAAGGAACTGGCTTGAATAAATAAGTATGTATGAGGTGGCAGAAAAGTACCATATATGTGGTTTAGGTAGAGCATCTTGGAAGTCCTGAATGGATCAATTAGAGAAGGACCCACAGCTGAAGTAGAGGTTGAACAGAGAAACGTAGGCATGTAGAGAAGGGAATGCCACAAATAAAGATCTAGCGATGAGGAAGGCAGAAGGATAAATTTAATATAGCAGTAAAGTACTTGAATCTATGGCATGTACAGCCTTTGCATGATGAGATCCTGTTGGGAGCCGCATGGAGAAATGATTAAAGAGGAATGAGAGATGCATCTGGGCACTCCCAAGGAAGGAATTTCACTGATTCAGACATGAGATCAAGAAGAAATGGATGAATGTTACAGCCAATAAATATGTATAGAAAGAAATGAACCTGAGAATGATTTTGAAAAGGAAATGACAACACATGAGTCCCAGTCAGATTATTTGTATGAAGGAAAACGAGGCGACATTGGAATTTTAAGTCTGGGCAGTCGTGACTGTGACACTGGTGGTCTCAAGATGAGAAAGAAAATTGGGCAGTGGTAGAAAAATGAGGCATGACTGATGGGGAAACTATCAACCAATCATATCTAGTTAGGGTGTGGCTACCTGGACCCCCAGGCAGAAAAACTGAGAGAACACAGGTGCTCGCTCTCTCCATGTGGTGTCTGCCAGATGGATAGGACGTCTGATCTCCCACTCTTGTAGCGTGAGTTTCCCCTCTTTAACCATTAAAAAATACCCATTCTTCTTGAGCTGGCTTGGTTATTTATCGTGCTGACCTAATTCTGCTACACATGACTTATGTATGTTGAGCTGAAGGTACTGATGGGATGTCTATATGTACACATCTGTCCAGCAGTTAGAAACACAAGCTTGAATCTTGACAGAGGCTGGGACAAAAAGAATTGAAAATCTTCACCATTTAAGTTGTAATTGAAACACAGAAGTAGAAGAGCTATCCAAATGATAGTGAGACCATACATAAAAGGCCAAGGTCCCAAAGGCGAGGCTTGAGAAACAGATCATCTTTTGAAAGAAGGGGGCAAAAAAATGAAGCTCTAGGTAACAGTGTTAGTTGGCTTTCCTTCAGTGTAATGCATTCCTGAGAAAAATCAGCTTCTCAAGGGGAAAGGTTTGTCTGGGCTCATAGTTTGGGGGATTTTAGTCTATGACAGAGCTGGCGATGATATGGCTTTTAGGACTGTACTTGGGTACAGCACAGCATGGCATGAGGACGAGATGGAGCAAAAGCCACCCACCACAACCCCTGGACTGGGCACGCAGCTCATAGCTCACAGCACTTAGCATGGGAGAGGTCCTGGGTTTGCTTCCCAGAACTGAAAAACAATTAAAGTTAGAGGCATCCCCTTTGTGGACTGGAAGCTAACACAAGGAAGAGGAAGGGGTGAGCACCCCACTGTCCCATTCAAGGACATGCCCCCAGTAACTTAAAGTCCTAGAACTAGATCCTACCCCTTAGAGGATGCTCCATCTTTCCATGGCACCGTGGGATGGAACAGTCCCGGAATATCTAAAACTCCTTGAATGCCTTTGGGAGATGTTTAAAACCCAAACTGTAGCAAATGCTGCTTGTTAAAAATGGTAGCATGCGCATTCATGGTACTCTAGACCCAGAGCAATGAGAGTAAACCATGGTTAAGAATACATTTTATTCTTGCAGAGGACCCAGGTTTAATTCCCTGCACCCACATGGCAGCTCACAATAGTCCGTAACTCCAGTTCAAGGGGATCCCATGCCCTCTTCTGACCTCCACAGTCACTAGGCAGGTATATGGTGCACATAAATACATGCAGGCAAAACACTCATACACACAAAACAAAATAAATAAGCATAAACAGCATTTTATAAGAAATAGAAAAGGGCCCCAATGAATTGTAGGTGCTTTTGTGAAATTCAAGTAATCAGAACACCTTGTAGTCCAAGAAGTAAGAAATATGCAGGTAATATCTTGAGACTCAGTTGAATGAGACTGCCTAATAATTTTGTTCTAAATTCTATTCTTCTGTCCAGGTTTGGTAGCACATGCCTTTAGTCCCAGTACTCAGAAGGCAGAGATAGGTAGATCTCTGTGAGTTCAAAATCAGCCTGGTCTATGTAGTGAGTTCCATGCCAGCCAGGGATACATAGTGAGACCTTGTCTCAGAAACAAAATCTATTCATTTAATTAGATTTTCAGTGTTAGCCTCACAGGTGCCTTATAAGTCTTAGCTTTATTCTTTCTCCATTTCAGGACCAGTGACTGTATTCAGAACAGTCTCTATTTAATGTTCTTGCTTGCTAATATAACATCTAGTTGGCTGGGCTATGTAGGTTGCCAGGTGGAGACAAACAGATAAACCAGGAAGTCCTAGATAAGGCAAGTGAACACCAAAGGATAGAAGGAAAGAAAAGAAATAAGAACAAAAGGCTCTCACCCAAAAGATATCTAAATCCAGATTAAATAAACTTATTAAATGGTAAGAACTGCAACAACTAAAATAAAACAAGAAACCACAAAAGAATGTGAAGTCACTACAAATAAAATTAATTTTTTTTGTGTGGAAGAAGCTGCCAAAGACCCTAAAGCAAATATGCTTGTACTGAATGTAGAAGTAAAATCCATAAAGAGGAACAAATATGAGTGAAATGAAGCAGATATGAAATGGGAACAGGTAAATATGAAAAATTTAATTAGACATGTGAAAATAAAATATTTACATCATTGAAATGGAAAATTAAATCACTGAGGTGCACAATAGATTGGACACAAAAAGAACTAGTGAATTTAGAGATAGATGTGGCTCAGTGGTAAAGCCCTGGATTTGATCTCCAGTACTGAAAAATAGAGGGAGTCGGGAGAAAGGAGGAGAGAAGAGAGGAGAGGGAAGAGAGAGAAGAGAGGGAGATGGGAGAGGAGAAAGGGGAGAGGAAGAGAGAGAGAGAGAGGGAGAATGAGAGCATGAGGAAGAGAGACACAGAGAGAGGGACAGGTAGGCAGACAGACAGACTGAGAGGATATGAATTGTGAGGCATTCACTTAGAATGCATGACGAGGGTAGAAAGATAAGGAATAGGAACAAATAGTTAAGAGACACCGACAGAATGAAAGGGTCTGAAGTATCAAATGGGAGTTCTGGAATAAGAAACAGGAAATGGCAGAAAAGAAAAACATAAACAAAACTGGCAGTGTCCTAAAGTTAAAGCATTTCCTGAGTTCAGATGATAGGAAATGTATTTTCAGCACTGCATGGAATAAAGTAAATCTACAAGAAAACACACGACCGTGAGTGTGCAGAAAGTCAATCTCCATAGAGTTTTAAAATGATTAAAGGGGGAAATGATTTTTTAAAATTTATTATTAGTATTGTTGTTTTTCAAGACAGGGTCTTATTATGTAGCCCTGGCTGTCCTGGAACTCACTCTGTAGACCAGGCTAGCCTCGAACTCACAGAGATCCGCCTGCCTCTGCCTCCCAAGCGCTGGGATTAAAGGTGTATGTCCCCATGCTTGGCTATTTTATTTTTAAGTAAGGCATAGTGAGAGCAAACTTCTCACCCATAAAATATTCCAGAAAGAAAAGAGTATTGAAGAAAAAATGATTTTTGAGCTAGATTATGACAACCAACTAAACTCCGCAGAGAAAGAGGTGAAAGTGAACCACTTTCAGACCCAGAAGTCCACACTACGCAGTCCTATGCCTTCTGTCGTTATTACTTTAAAAAATGTAATTGCACTTATTTAGTGTGTGCATGCGTGTGTGTGTGTGTGTGTGTGTGTGTGTGTGTATGAGGGAGAGAAATCAGAGTAACATGCGGGTGTCAGTGGTCTTTTCTCACCATGTGGGGTTTGACCTCAAGCTGTCGGGTTTAGTGGCAAGTGCTCTTACGCTTGGGCCATCTCCCCAACCCCCTTACACCTTTTTTATAAAAGAACTGAAAGGTGCACTTAAGGGCTGGTATGGTGAGCAAGAAATAATTGTGACCACAGAGACTGATAAAGTATCAGACATGCTTAACTGTTGACCAAACCATCCATGATTATTGTGTACAAAGGCAAACTGAAACTCTACTTAACAACAACAAAATAAAGATTTGCATTCAGTTGAGAAGAAGTTAGAAATATTATGGTTTTCTAGAAAGATTAATAGTTGAAAATTTATTTAAAAGACCCAAAACAATCAATAGAAGACTAGAAATAAAATCTAAACTTTTCAGATCAGAAGAGGGCAAAGGATATTTTGAACATGTTTTGTGTATTAAGAGCTTGATGGTGGAATAAGAGGAAAATAATGAAGGAACAATAAAGACTATGCAAGATGATAAAGTAAACGTAACCGAGTACAACAGAATAAACACAAAAAGAGTCAGCGCGTTACTGGAGGAGAGTATTGCTCTAAACCAATGGTTCTCAACCTTCCTAATGCTGAGACCCTTTAATACTGTTCCTCATGTTGTGGCAACCCCCAACCATAAAATTATTTTTTGTTGCTACTTCATAATTGTAATTTTGTTGCTGTTATGAATCATAATGTAAATATCTGATATGCAGGGTATCTGATATTCGACCTCTGTGAAAGGGTCATTTGACCCTCCCAAAGGGTCACAACCCACAGTTTAAGAACCTCTGGTTTAAATGAAAACAAGCTTCAACTGTTTTGCTGATTAGAAAGAGATAAACGTAAAACCACACAAACTCAATAAAAATAAAGAGATAAAAACTATCCACAAAACAAACTCTGTTTTAAACATTAGCTCAGAGAGGCTGCTTTATAACACACAGTAGGATTTAGGGCAAAATTGTTTGAAAGTGTTAGGAATAATCTGTTAGGTATAATCTTAAAATGAGCCTCTCCTCCAACGCAAATAATTCCAATCAGACCAGATTAGACCGAATCAATGCCCATGTGTACTGCAGCGTTCCAGGGTGGCCAGGAAATCATGGAGTGGGGAGGGGGGAAAGGCGGGAGAGGGGGAGCATGCAAAACCCAAAAACCATGTGTTCTTTTTCTCCTTGGCAGCCTAAATAGCCTGTGGGTGGGTCCTGACCCTCCCTGGGGGCGGGGTCAGCGCTTGGTGGGCTTTTCTGGAGGTGGAGTCCGGACCAAGGCAACTCCCAGGGGCAGGGGGCTTGAGATGGAGCTTTCTGCTCCATTGGCGCTCCATTGGATGACTGCCAAGGGCTGGGATGACGCTTTCACTCAATCAGAAAGGAAGAATAACAATTCAGCAGACTAAGAGAAAAAAAATCACTATGAAGATGTAACCATTAAACAGGTTTTCACTTAACAATACAATCTTTAATTTACAGACATGTTATTACTTAACTATAGGTAACATGATGGCAGCATTACAAGGAGAAATGAATTAAAACTGCAATCAAAGTGGGATAAAGAGATAAGTATGCCATAAACTAGCAGAAGCCAGAGAGAAGCTCTGAGGTTAGGATGTTTTCTACTCTTCCAGAGGAGCAATTTGGTGCCTAGCTCCAGCTCCACGACATCTGATGCTCTCTTATGTCCTCCTTAGGCGTGTGCATGTGCACACGTGCACACACACACACACACACACACACACACACACACACACACACACATCTTTAAAAGGCTAGTAAGGGTATAGAAAACTTCCATTTAAATTCAACAGGGCAGCCAGGCAGTGGTGGCGCATGCCTTTAATCCCAGCACTTGGGAGGCAGAGGCAGGCAGATCTCTGAGTCTGAGGCCAGCCTGGTCTACAGATCAAGCTTTAGAACAGCCTGGGCTACACAGAGAAATCCCGTTTTGAAAATGAACAACAACAGCAAATCAGTAAGGTGGGATTTGTGTTTTTGTCTTAAAGCAAGGCTAGCATTGTACTAACCCTGGCTTAAATTCCTGGAATTAAAAAGCTTCAAACCAAAACTGACTCTATTTTATTTTTTCCTCTCTTTTGGTTTTTAGAAACAGTTTCTCTGTGTAGCTCTGGCCATCCTGGAACTAGATCCAAATATTAGGCTGACCTCGAACTTTTAGAGGTCTGCTTGCCTCTGCCTCCCAAGTGCTGGTCTAAACCACTACCACTACCTGGTCTGACCCTTTTATTTTTCTTTTTGGTTTTTTGCTACAGGGTTTCTCTGTGTAACAGCCCTAGCTGTCCTGGAACTAGCTCTTGTAGACCAGGCTGGCCTCAACCTCACAGAGATCTGCCTGCCTCTGCCTCCCAAGGGCTGGGATTAAAGATGTGCGCCATCACTGCCTGCCCCTTGCTTCATTTATTTATTTATTGGTCTGACTTTTTTAAAAAGAGGAAATTAGAATGTTAATTACAAAACGACTCAGAAACCAATGACAGTAAATTTTATCTGACATGTATACTGAAATTACCCAGCATGATCGAGAACGGATCCCGAAACACACAATGAAACCCACTTTAAGAGTTTATTAAGAGGGAGGAAGACATGCGTGCAGGCCTGAGGAAGTAGGTGCAGGGCAAGAGCGTAGAGAACGGCACGTCCAGCTTTTAAAGGCTGCATAGCACTTGCACACAGGGGCTCACGCATGCGCACAAGGGCTTAAGTAGCTGCGTCATGCATAGGTGACGTGACCAGGTAGGTCACGTAGGGCTTGAGGACCCTGGGTGGCAATGTAAGTTGCCTGAGCGCTTGTTGATGCATTCGTGGCCCTGGAACCTGGAAGTACCAGCCAGACTGCTAGGTGGTGGAAACCATAACACATACAGCCAATGCAAGACTGACCAGTATGTACATACATAGCTGTAAGTGCGCTAACTATGAGTAGTTAATAACTGTCCTATTTAGTTAGACACTAGAAACAGACGAGGGAAGGCCACCTCACTTCTGTTTCCACTGCCACAACAATGGAGTTTCATCCGCTAAGGTGACCCACTATCTCTGTTGGTCTGGGATGGAGCGGATGGTAGATTTTTTTCTTTTTTCTTTTATATTTTATTGAGCTCTACATTTTTCTCTGCACCCCTCCCTGCCTCTCCCCTCCCTCCTTCAGTCCTCCCCCAAGGTCCCCATGCACCCAATTTACTCAGGAGATCTTGTCTTTTTCTACTTTCTACTTCCCATGTAGATTAGATCTATGTAAGTCTCTCTTAGTGTCCGCATTGTTGTCTAAATTCTCTGGGATTGTGGTTTGTGGGCTGGTTTTCTTTTCTTTATGTTTAAAAACCACCTATGAGTAAGTACATGTGATAACTGTCTTTCTGTGTCTGGGTTACCTCACTCAAAATAATGTTTTCTAGCTCCATCCATTTTCCTACAAAATTCAAACTGTTGTTATTTTTTTCTGCTGTGTAGTACTCCATTGTGTAAATGTACCACATTTTTCTTATCTATTCTTTGATCGAGGGGCATTTAGGTTGTTTCCAGGTTCTGGCTATGACAAACAAAGCTGCTATGAACATAGTTGAGCACATGTCCTTATGGTACGATTGAGCATCCTTTGGATATATACCTGAAAGTGGTATTATTGGGTCTTGAGGAAGGTTGTTTCCTAATTTTCTGAGAAATCGCCACACTGACATCTAAAGGGGTTGTACCAGTTTGCATTCCCACCAGCAATGCAGAAGTGTTTCCTTTTCCCCACAACCTCTCCAGCATAAGTTATCATCAGTGTTTTTGATCTAGGCCATTCTTACAGGTGTAAGATGGAATCTCAGAGTTGTTTTGATTTGCATTTCTCTGATGGCTAAGGATATTGAACATTTCCTTAAATGTCTTTCAGCCATTTTAGATTCCTCTGTTGAGAGTTCTCTGTTTAGGTCTGTACTCCATTTTTTTTTATTGGATTATGTGATCTTTTGGTGTCCAATTTCTTGAGTTCTTTGTATATCTGATGATAGATTTTTTAATGCTATACTGAGATAGTTACAAGTTCTTCTTAGCCTTAGCCATCAAAGAACAATTAATCCTAATTTGATGTAAATAAGACATATTAGACAAAGAAAGACACTAACCCATTCTTTTTTTTTTGTTCAGACAACTATTGTCTTAAGGTTGTAACTGGAAGAGAAAATTATTAACCAGGGGCACTTTTCATGATGTGCAAAAATTCTAGAAAACAATGATTAAGTCAGTTCAGAAGTATTGAAGAAAGATAGGATCAAATTTATTCCTGGAATGTGAGGATCCTTTAGAATTTATTAATATGATATATCTCATTAACAGATAGAAGACATTATGGCCTACTTCAGAGATGATTTATTAAAACCAGTCAAGTTGGGCTTGTGTCTGTGGTTGCAGCTGTTTGGGAGACTGAGGCAGGAGGATTGTTTGAGCTCAAATGTTGAAAGCTAGTCTGCTCAGTTCAGCAAGATCTCAGTTCAAAAACACAAACACACACTGGATGGTGGTGGTGCATGCTTTGATCCCAGCACTTGGGAGGCAGAGGCAGGAGGATTTCTGTGAGATATAGGCTAGCCTGGCCACAGAAGAGAGTTCCAGGACAGAGATACACAGAGAAATCCTGTCTCAAAATAAGCCAAAAATCAACCAATCAAATACAGCATGAATAATTAAAAAGTCAGAGACAGATATTGGGCTTCAAACTGAAGATCAGAAAAGCAAATCAATCAATCACTAGAGAGACCTTTTACTTCTACCAGATCTTCAGATGGAAATGTCAAGATCCTGTCTCTACAACTCCACACTCCAGGGAGTTCCTGTCTCTTCCCCTTTATACTCCTCTTTCCAACTAGCCATATCGTTCCTGTCTCCACTTCCCTAGTGTTGGGATTAAAAGTGCGTGACTCCCAAACACTGGGATTAAAGGTGTGAGCCACCACCACCTGGATCTGTTTCTGGATTGGTCTTGTGTAGCCCAGGGTAGCCTTGAACTCACAGAGCTCCATCTGTCTACGTCTCCCGAGTCCTGGGATTGAAGGTGTGTGCCACCAGTTCCTGGCCTCTAGTGGCTTAGCTTTGCAATCTGATCCTCAGGCAAGATTTATTTATTAAAATACACACAAAATATCACTACAACCAAACAAAAACACAAACACCAAAACAACTCAATAGGCTTCTGCTTTCCTTCTCCCCAAAGTGGGAGCTGTCTCTCCTGCCTTCACAGCAGAACACAGAAGTTTACTGTCTGTTCCTAGATCTACTAGTGGGCCGAGGCCAGAGTACAAATTGTGTGTCTCAATATCCCATCACTGCTGTAAGGAAATACCAGAAACTGGAGTGCTTATCAACAACATGAGGAAACTGTGCCTCTTTAAATGCTCAGCGGAAGACTCTTTGCTGGTGTAGTGCTTGGTTCCAGTCATTGTGGTGTTCCGTCATCTCTGCCTCCGTCTTCACATGACTTCCTTTCTGGGGTGTGTGTCCCCTTCTAACCTCTTACGGCCTTAATGGCCTTAACGTGAGTACATCTCCAAAGACCTTATTTCCAAAGATGGTCATACGGCAATGTTCTAGGTGAACACATATTTGGGAGAATCAGATTCAACCTCTCTCTCTCCCTCCCTCTCTCTCTCTCTCTCTCTCTCTCTCTCTCTCTCTCACACACACACACACACACACACACACACACACACACAGACACACACACACCCATACCCACACCACTACCACCAACAAAGCAAAGCACAAGGCCTGGATGAACAGGTGAGCATAGAGAATCTCACTCTACTGAATCAGTAATGCATGAAATACTCTAATGATTGCTCTTCAGCTGCTGGAGTGGAGCATGAGCTCTACCTCTAGAGGCCCCAAGAGGTTCTCCTGGTGAAGACCTGAGAAAGGCATCCTGCTTCTGGCGGGCAATGAGAAGATCAAGATTTTAGGATCCAACCAGAGCTGTATGTCCTCCACAACGAAGGCTTTTCCCTGGGGCAAGAGCTTTATTCAGACCTTGCCCAAGCTGTGGGACAGGGAACTAGACAGCTGGAGCTCATGTTAGATGTTCTGCCTCACATAATAGTTGTGTGGGGTGGGGGCTAAGAAACTCTTCTGTAAGTTACAGTAAAAAGGGTCCACTGAAAAATGGAGATCTCGTTATGGGACTATAGGTGCTTCTCCCATGCAATCCCTGACCACCGTATCAACAGGGCTCTAGCGTACTACCTGGATTGTAAGTGAGAGGGACAAGACACTTTGGTTAAGGAGTTTCTAGGGAGATTTAGATAGCCAGGAAGGCAAAGAATGACACTGAAGGAAACTGAAGCCTCAACTACTCACAGCTCCAGTCAACATTAAACACAGCTCCGAGTCCTATCTGAATAGACCCTCATGCCAAACGTTATTTACTTCAGTTCCTACTACCCGATGCATTTGGTCTGGTACTCAACAACAACAAAAAATTACAAGACATGCATAGAAACCAGTAGGAGTGGGCTACTATAATGAAATCCCTGAGGCAATTATTACAAAGATGAATTTATTTAGCTCATAATTCTGGAGTTTCCTGTCCAAGATGGGGCAGTCCATTGATTTGGGCCTCTGGTGAGGGTCCTGGATAGCAACGGAAGGGAGTGTTTGTCAGAGTAAATTGCTTATTAATGATCCAGGAAACAGAGAAACCACAAAACTAGACTCCATGCTCCTCTTTGTGGACATAGCCCCAGTGACCTAAGGACGATCCATACAGTCTTCCTTCTAAAGGTCAATGATATGTCCCAGGAGTACCACGCAGAGGACCTAGGGTTTAACACACAGATCTCTAGAGGACACTGTTCGCATTTAAAGCAGGTCAGCATGCTAAAAGGAAAGAAATTACACAGGCCAAAAGGCAAAGCAAGCATTGGAAGCAAACACAGATACGGCAGCTTAGGCTGATTAAATAATGATTTGATTTAAAATGAGTGTGATTATTGTGCTAAGGGATCTGCTAGCAAAATGGACAACATGAAGAACAAATGGGTAATACAAGCAGAGAGCTGGAAACTCCATCTAAAGGAAATTCTAGAAATAAAAAAGCCCATTATGATAGAAATGAACAATGTCTTTTACTGACTCATCTCTAGAATTCTGCAGCACAGACTGAAGCTTTAGACTATGGACTCTGCTTAATACAGTAGGACCATTGCTTCATCAATGGCAACAAATGCCATATGCTAGTAATAAAGTCTCTCTGTGTGTGTGTGTCTGGCTGCATGTGTGTATGTATGTATGTATCTGTGTACAAGTGTCTGTGCATGTGTGTCTGCATTTATGACAGTGTCTATATCTGTACATGAGTGTTCATATTTGCATGCATGTGTATCTGTGCATGAGTTTGTGGGGGGGGGATATGGAGAGTGCATACAGGGATTCTCTGTCCTATCTGTTCAGTAAGTTTTTTATTAAAATAACTTTACATCATTACCATGGATAAGTATAAGAGCACTTTTCCTCAGAACATTATAAAAATGTCTTATGATAAATAGCAATGTAATGCTGAATCATAGAATAGCCTGTAAAATTTGAAGTATGGAAAAGATGTCACAGTGCATTTATTCAGTATTATTCTGAAGAATATGCAATGTAATGAGATTAAATGACAAATATAATTGGAAAGAGTGAAATAGATCTCTGATTATTTGCAGATACCAAGTTTGTCAATGTAGAACACTTTGGAAAAATCTGGCAGGTATTAGAGCTAGTAAGAGAGGTTATCAGGTTGCTCAGTCTAAGGTGAAAAATAAAAAAATGATACACCCTATATGCTAATAAAAATTAATTAAGAAAGCCAGATGTGGTACTATAAGTCTGTGATCCCTATACTCAGAAATCTGAGGCAGGAGGATCGCCAAGAGTTCATGGTCAGTCTAGATATAGAGAGTTTTAGGCCAACTTGAGCTTCATAGTGAGACCCATCTCAGATAAATCAAAACAGAAATTAAAAAATGTAGTATGAGGCATTTTTGTGTTCAAAATAACAATAAAACTTGTAAACTGTTTAATAATTAACCTATGAGGAGTTTTTAGGTCTTTTATGAAAAAAATCTACAACGAATGATTGAAAGGCTAAATGTGTTCAAAGATGGTAATGCTCAAGACATTGGCTACCTCTAAATTAGTCTATAAATTGAACTAAATATCAGTAAAACTTTCAGTTTTTTCCATGTAATTTGCTATGTTGATTGTAAAATCAACCTGCCTTATAAATATTAATTATAAAGCTGATTATTAAGACACTATGGTACTGGCCCTGGTGGTAAGGTCTGCAGTCCCAGTACTGGGGAAGCTGACATATGACCATCACGAGTTTAAGGCCAGTCCAGGTAAGTCAGTGAGATCCTCTCTCAGGTCATGTTTGCACGACAGATGATTTACTGCTTGAGCGATACTTCTAGCCCCTCACATAAAATTTTAAGATTGTTTTTGAGTAGTTTTTTAATGGAGTTTTTAATTGAATTTTTTCTCATACAATATACTTTGGTTATTCTTTCACTCCTCCAATTCCTCCCAGATACTCCCCACCTCCCTAATCACCCAACTTTATATTCTTTTTCTCTTAAATAAAAAAGCAGCCCCTCCCCCGAAACCTAAGAAACAAATAAATGAACAAAACCTCCCCAAATCAAGAAACACAAACAAAAATGAAAATCAAAACAGACAAAAGAAAAAAGCCCAAACAAAGCAACATGAAACAAACAAAAAAAAATCCACCAAAATACCACTGAGTTTGCTTTGTGTTGGTCAATTACTCCTGGGCATTGAGTCTGATTTGAAGTGTGATCGATATACCCAGTGACACTCCATTAGAGAAAACTGATTCTCCCTTTACCAGTGGGTATCAATTGCAAATAGCCTCTTGGTTAGGGGTTGGGCCCCATATCCTCTTCCCCCTCTCGGTTTGGCCTGAACCTGTGCAGGCCCTGCGCATGCTGTCACAGTCTCCGTGAATCCACATGTGTGTCAATCCTGTTGTGTCTGGAAGACACGGTTTCCTTGGAGTCATCTGTCATCACTGGATCTTTCTGTCTCCTCTTCCATACAGATTCCTGAGGTAGCATTTGATAAAGACATTCCATTGAGAGCTGAGTGCTTCAAAGTCTGTCTCTGTACATTGTCTAGTTGTAGGTCTCTGGGGTAGTTCCCAAGTACTGCAAGAAGCGTCTCTGATGCGGGCTGGAATGAGACACTGATCTATGGGTATAACAGTATGCCATTAGAAGTCACTTTATTGCAATGTCCCTTTAACAAAGTACTAATTTTAGGTTTCCCTCTAGGATCATGACATAATAATTCTCAGGTTCTCGACCACTGTAGTAGTGCCAGGTGTGGATCCATCTCACGGAGTAGGCCTTCAATCCAAGCAGAAAGTGGTTGGTTACTCTCATAACACTGTGCCACTCCTGCACCTGGATATCTTGCAGGCAGGTTACTGCTGTAGGTTTTGAGTTTGTATGTATCTGGGTGATAAAAATGATTCCCTTCCTTCTCTGGTTGTTTGCAGAGTACCTTCCAGTACCATGGTCATTAGTCAGTAGGACCAAAGATTCTAGTCTGGCAGAAGCTTGAAATGAGCAGCTTTAAATTCACAGAAGCAAGGAATGGTATGTGTAGAGATGTCCGTAGTTCCCTGTGTGTGTACACTCTCAAAAAAATGTATTTAATGAAAATCAAGCCTGGATACATTGAATTCAAATTGAGGAAAACCAAAATGATTGTAAGATATCTTAAAGGTGTACAGAGAAAATGGACACTTCCAGCGAGGAGCCTTGAAAGCAGCGCGTCTCTTGCAGGACAGGGTAAAGATAACGAATCACCTTGGTTTTCCTCTGCCTGAAAATACATTTGCCTTTTCATTCTCAAGGTTCATTGCTGTTGTTTGGTTGCTGAATTTTTTGTTTGTTTTCGAGTCTTGCCATACATCTCAGGCTTGGCATCTTCAGGCCTGTGCTCCTGTGCCCAGGGCTCTGAAGGCTACTTCTCTGACATTTTAGTTTTTTCTTTTTATTGCTTCAGAGATGCTGGCTACAGCCTGTACAGTTGTCACACAGGCCTGTAAGTTGTGTTAACTTTGTTCTAATTTTTTCACTTCAGTTCTTCAGATTGGATAATTTCTTTGGAAACATCTTTAAATTCAGTCATTTTATTTGTTGTCTGTATTCTATCATTAATCTCACTTAATTTTACAATTTCAAATGTATTAAAATTTTTACGTTTAATTATTGTGTGTGTGCATGTACACACATGCCATGTGGTCAGAAGACGACCTGTGGGAAGCAGTTCACTCCTCCTATCACTGGGTCCTGGAGTTTGAACTTCAGACATCAGGCTTAGAAGCAAGCACCTTAATTCAGTGAGCCAATTCATTGGCCCCTCAAATATTGTATTTTCAAGTTCTAAAACTTGTAGCTTAAAAGAAGTATTTATTTCTCTGCTGAGATTTCTGTTTGCATAGTCATTGTATCTTCTCTTACCTCATTGAGCAGAATTAGATACTTTAAAATTCTTGCTAGCTAATTATGACTTCTATTTCATCTTGAGTTCACTTTCTGTTTTCTTCCCTCTTCTTTCATATTGCTTTTCTTCTTTTTTTCTAATTTCTTTTCTTTTTAAAAAAGGAAACAAACTATCTTTTTTCATTTTACATGCCAACCCCAGTTCCCACTCCCTCACCTCCTCCCATTTCCTCCACCTACCCCGCCATCCACTCCTCAGAGAGGGTAAGGCTCATTGCTTTGGGGAAGGTCCAAGGCCCTCTCTACTATATCTAGGCTGAGCAAGGTATCCATTCAAAGAGAATAGTTTTCTTAAAAACCAGTACATGCAGTAGGGATACATCCTGGTCCCACTGCCAGGGGCCCCGCAGTCTGTCCCAGCCATACAACTGTCAACCACATTCAGAAGGACTAGTTTGGTCCTATACTGGTTCTTTTCCTGTTCTGCTGGAGTTGGTGAGCTCCCATTAGCTCAGGATGCCATCTCAGTGGGTGAACCCATCATGGTCTTGACCTCTTTGCTCATATTCTCACTCCTCCCACTCTTCAACTGTACTTTGGGACTCAATGTGGCACATTTACACAACGGAGTGGTAAAAAACAAAGACATCTTGAAATTTGCATGCACATGGATGAAACTAGAAAGAAACCATCTTGAGTGAGGTAACCCAGACTCAGAAAGATGAACATAGTATGTACTCACTCATAAGTGGATACTTGCTGTAAAGCAAAGGATATTGAGCCTATAGTTTATGATCCTAGAGAAGCAAAGTAGCAAGGTGAACCCTAAGAAAAGCATACATAGATCATATTGCTTTTCTGAGATAGGTTCTTTCTATACAGGCCAGGCTGGCCTCAAATTCACTGTAATAGCCCAGGCAGGTCTTAAATTCACAACCCTCCTCCTTCAATCTTTTAACTCTGGGATTACAAGCATGCCATCCACATTCAGTTTTTTCTTTCTACACAGTGGGCCGTATTTCATACTTTCCCTTTCTTCCTTTATTTTCTGCTCTCTTCCTTTCTTTTACCACCCTCTCATTCTGTCCATCCCCAAGCATGGTGGCAAAGGAGGTCCTATGATTGACATCAGCCTAGGATACATGGGAAGACTGAAAACAAAAACAAAACCAACAACAACCTACTCTCCCAAAACTTCTGGGCTCAAGTGATCCTACTGCCTCAGCTTTGGAACCATAGGACCATAGGCTTTCATGAAACTCTTGGCATCTTGTTTGATCTATCTATCTATCTATCTATCTATCTATCTATCTATCTATCTATCCCTCCATCTATCTATCTACCCATCATTTACCTATGTTATTATAAGGAGAGGCGGCCCCTTGTTTGTCCCAGCTGCTTGGCTAGCTTACACCCGAGATAACCACACAGAAATTGTATTAATTAAAACATCACTTGGCCCATTAGCTCTAGTTTCTTATTGGCTAATTCTTACATCTTAATTTAACCCATTTCTATTAATCTGTGTATCGCCACGTGACTGTGGCTTACCAGCAAGATTCTAACCAGGGTCTGTCTCAGGCAGAAGATCCATGGCTTCTCCCACTCTGCCTTCTTCCCAGCATTCAGTTCTGTCTACTCTGCCTACCTAAGTTCTGCCCTATCAGGCCCAAAGCAGTTTCTTTATTCATTAACCAATGAAAGCAACACATGAACAAAAGAAACTCCTACACCATATCTATCTATCTATCTATCTATCTATCTATCTATCTATCTATCTATTTTTGAGGCAGGGTTTCTCTGAGTAGCCCTGTCTGTCTGGAACTCACTTTGTAGACCAGGCTGGTCACAAACTCTGAGATCTGCCTGTCTCTCCTTTCCTAGAGCTGTGATTAAAGGTGCCACTACTGCTCAGTGGCATCCTGTTTCTTTATATGTCAAATAAATTTGGATTTTATCCCAGATACTGTGACTATTATGTTGTGGAGGCTCTGTGTTTTGTTATATTCTGATTATGGATTCCCTACCCCCAAATCCTCCCAGGTCCAACCCATCTTCCTTTCCACTTAATCCACAGCCTTTATTCTCTCTCTCACCAGAAAACAAACAATTCTCTAAAACGCAATAATAAAATAAAAAAATAAAATAAAACTGGAATAGGACAAAACAAAGAAGAAGAAGAACCAAAGAAAAAGGAGTGTTGATTTTTTTTAAAAGGCTGTCGTTTAATTAAATACAAACTAACTCTTGGGTATCAGCAGAAATCTTTGCTTAGCTCTTTTGTTCCCCATTTGGTAGTTGTTGTTTGTGTGTAGTCCTGCATGGATGTGACTGGAAATCAGCTAGAGATTTGGGCAGAGAAACAGAATTTGTTCGTCTTTTGCTCTGGCTCTGTCTTATAATTCTCCCCTCACTTTCCAGCAGCTGTAGTTATTTTAAACTACGTGTTTTGCTATTTTTGGTAAGAAATGCTTTGAGCACATTATTGGAGTCTTTAACCGTTGTGAGTAGCAGCCTTTAGCCACAAGCAATGAAAACTCATCTGGAGCTATTTCTTTCTTCCAAATGTTGATGCCTCTTGAGAATCCTCCAATACTTTCAGAGAGTGTTTTGGTCTTTTATCCAGGGTTTATAATTATTGTTTGTGGAAACATAGGTCTGATAGAGTCATTTATTTGGCCATAATGGAAATAGAACCTGGAAGGAGTCTAAATTGGTACAATTCAGTGAGGGATGTGACAACACCTAAAAAAAATTGAACTTGCCCTTGAAAATTATTATCTATGGACATAATGTCACAATGCTCACTGAATTTTGTTTTCTGAAAAGAAAAAATATTGCAAATAATCTGAATTTCCACCAATAAGATAGTAAGTAAATTAATTGTGAGATAGTTCTATGAATGAATAAACAGGATGGGGAGATGGCTTAGTGGGTAAAGTACTTGCTATGCCTTTAATCCCAGCACCTAGGAAGCAAAGACAGACAGAGCTCTGTGTTCGAGGCCAGCCTGGTGTACAAAGCAAGTTCTAGGATAGCTAGGAAAACACAGAGAAAAATAAAAGGCCCAAACACACAAAAAAGATTGCCAGAGCTCATGTCAAGCTGGGTTTGGTAGCCTGTCTGTGATCCTGTGGTGAGATGGGTCATGTCAAGCTGGGTGTGGTATCATGCCTGTAATCCCGTGGTGAGATGGGTCATGTCAAGCTGGGTGTGGTATCACGCCTGTGATCCTGTGGTGAGATGGGAAGCAGAGGCAACAGAAGTGAACAACGAGAGAACTTACATCAAACAAGGTAGAAAGAAAAGGACAGACACTTGAGAGGTTGTCCTCTGACTCCCCTCCCCAAGTGCCCCACATCCCACAAAGCGAACAAATAAATGAGTGCTTCATTGGCATGATTAACTAAGAATGCAACGTTGAGCAGAAAGTTTTACAAATACATCTGTAATTTGGTAATAATTATATGAACTTAAAATATGGGAAATAGGGTCTAGGTATGTAGTTCTTTTGGCAGAGTGTTTTTGTTTAGCGTGCATGAAGCCCTGGGGCAGGAACAGGAAGTTGAGGGTTCACATCTTGAACCACAAGCAAGAAGCAGAGAGAGCTGAACAATGTATACCACAGAGGTCAAGGGAAAAGGGAGTTTTAAAAAGGAATAAGTAACTATTTCAAATGTTGGCCCCAAGTGATAAAATAATTGTAACAGGGAATGATTAGCGGCTCTTCGAAGTATCTATTGCACCAGTAGTGAATTGCCCAAGTAGGCAAGACAATGCAGGTGGTAGGTAGAGACGTGGCTGCTTATTCAGTAGGATGATTAGTCCAGCTTTTTCAGAATGGAAAAGTTCCCTATATGCTGAGCACTCACTTATCCAGAACAAATGGAAGCATTTATAACTACAGGCTGGGTTTAAGAAGCAAAGACATTCTATCTGGCAAGGAGAAGAAGCATAGCTTCTGCAGTGGACAAAAGATAGCAATAAAGGTTAACCCAGGCAGGAGACAAAGAGAAGAAAAGAAGGAGTGTGTCTCACTGAACATGTGTTGGCCTGGGGAAACAGGCTAGTGAATTATCCCAATCAATCACAAGTCAGAAGGCTGAACTAGTGAGAGTCAAGGCTGAGGAGTAATGTCAATGATGTGGATGACTTGAGGCGTTGAAAGGTCCCACAGAGAACTGATCTGAATGGACAGGGCGCATGTGAGCATCCTGCCAACAACAACGACTCTTTGTGTGTGCTGTCTGCCCTGGACTCTCATAAGTATGCTTATTTAATCCTGACAATGACTTTGGATAGGACTGTTGTGTCACTATTTTTTAATGAGAAAACTAGACATAGAAAGTGAAAAGACTTGAATAGGACCACAAAGAGCAGATCTGAAACCAGATCCAGGTTAACCTGGGTGGTCACGACCTCAGCAGCAGCCAGTTCTCAGAGTGGAAGTGGAGGTTAAATGCAAACAGCAGAAATGGCTGGCAGAGAAGGAGGTGGGGACAGTTTCCAGGGCATACTTCTTTCTTCCTTTGTTTGGTGTTTGTCCGAGCCACCTTTTTTTCCCTTTCAAACTTCAATTACTGTTTTCTTTATTAAAACCTCAAGCTTCTCAGAAATTTGGGATAAATCCTTGAGTTTTCCTTTATTCACACAAAACATTTGCCATCTTCTCAGAAATGTTCGTTATCTTCATAGTTTTGTTCAGACCAACTTCCATTTATTTTACTTACTCAAGATTAACTCTTCACCATCATTCTTCACAGAATCACTTTATCTTTGCCTGAAGATGGGGCTGAGGTTTAGGAAATGAACAATAGTTTAGGGAGATAGCCTGGGCAAGTAGCTCAACATACCTACTAAGAACACAGTCACATGTTTGGCATCTTCAAGAGCCAAATCACTGCCTGCTTGTGTGCGGTTCAGCAACTCTGCCTTGTGTACCATGGACAGCTCCCTAGACTTTTTTTTTCCCTGGCGACTTGGAATACCGTGTATTTGTTCACAGTAATATTTTTTTTCTTAGCAGTCAAAGATCTGGATATTTAGTACATTTTCACAAGGAATTTACCATAATTTCCCTTAACTTGCAGATCATTCCTCGTGAGATGGAAGAACAGTGGTTTTATAGATACTAAAAATCACACCTCGACTTACAGTTCCTATTGCTTTTGTTAAATCAGTTTGCTATGATCATTGCCCCTCAGTTTCCCAACTGAACGACTCGAATGAAGAATGGTTCTAAATGGCTAGCAGTTAGTCGCAGTTTTCCATTTTAAAAGAACTCTCACCTCCACTGTATTATATTGACTGGGTGGCAGGATGGATTGTATTGTTCCCATTTTACAGATGACAAAGAACCACAGGCTTAGGGAGATGGAAAGAACAGCTGGGGAAGAAAGCGATGGGACCTGGGTCTGGGATCTGGGTCTTTTAGGTCCGGGCTTCCAATGCCTTTCTTACTTTGAGGTGGACTATCCAGGCGTCTTCCGATTATTATGCATGATGCCCTTTTGATCGCTTCCCATTTCTATTGGTTTCTGCTTCCCAGCAGATAAAGGGGCTTCCCACCGCTCCCAGGCTGGACTGCTTCAAGGAGCACACCTGGGTTCTTCCTGTCTCCAGTTTCTCCTCTTCCTTTTCTGTGGACCTTCCAGCTTCACCATCTATGGAAATCTCCTCCTTTCCCTAGCTCCAACCCCCACCCCCTCAAGTCTTCTCACAGCCCCCTGGCAGTGGGACCTCCCATCGCTGCTCAGCAGCAGGAGAGCCCATCCGCCAGGGGACGCAGAGGGCACGGAGCGCAGCACGCCGGGAAGCCATGCAGAGTGTTACTTCTCCATTTCCTTCCTCGCAGTCCTCGGGAGCACCGTCGTCGCCCTCCGGCCCGGCTGTGTGCAGCCCGCCCCGGATCCGCCTCCCTGCCCTTCCTCCCGGAGGCTGAGACGCGCGTGGGACGCACCTGTGCTCCTCTCGGGTCACCGCGTCGAGGCGCCGGGGGCTGCTTCGCCCGCAGGATCTACGGGCCTGGAGAACGCCAATGGGGAGATCCAAATGGTCGGGGACTCCGGCACTTTAAGAGGCTTTTCTCTGGGAAACACCCGGCCCCTCCGTGCGCCTTATGAATGGAAATACTCCTCCCCCGGTCGAGCCCATTTTCCCATTTCACCAGGAGCCGCAGCTCGCTCTCTCCTTTCGGTCTCCCCGCCCACATCCACGCGGGCAGCTCCAGGAGGGGACGGACAGGAAGCCTTTGGCCGCCCATTAAATCCCACCCATTTCTCCGGGGGCGATTTCCTAACCTTCCGGGACCGAATTCTGCAATTTGATGTGCGTTTTGTCCGAATGGTAGCGACACGGGCCTAAGGGAGGGGGAAAGCGAGGGGGTGGGGGGTGGGGGGTATGCGCTCTTTTCCTCGCAACATCGCTGGCGGAGCGAGGGAGCTCACACGACACAGATTTTGGGGCAAAGCCTTTCCATCTGGACAGCACCATGTCCACCAAAGCGGAGCAGTGTAAGTAGCAGCCGGCCCGGCGTTCGGCCCGGCCTCCGGCTGGGAACTATCGCAGCTGCGGCGTTTGCGGCTGCTGGGAGACCTTGGCATTGTGCTGGTGCGGGGGTGGGGGCTGAGGTTGGGGCGGGTGGCGGGTGGGGGGTGGAAGGAGGTGGGGGAGGGTGGACGGCGGAGGCAGCGCGGCGCTGTCCCCGGTGCTGAAAAAATAATGCGGTCTTCTCGGGCTAGCGGTGGGGTTCTCCAGACTGAGGACCCCACGAGATGAAATTAAAATGGGGTCATTCTCGGGGAAAAGAGGCCTCGTATCTTTCAGATAAACATTTAGGTATCTCTTGTTGGAGTGGGGGAAGGGGGGCAGCGGCAAATCAGGGGCGGGGAACTGTCAGTTGCAACCAAAGCCTTCCCGGCCTTCTGAGCATGCCCAGTTCTTGGTGCTGGAGCCATCGGGGAGTTTGAGTCTGCAGTTTCCACTTCGGGTGGAAGAGGCAAGAAGGGAGAGAGGGGGGCAGGGAGCAGGCTGAATTCTGCATAAGGAAAATTAACTCACGAATAGCAACACCGACGCTAAAGCTAGCCTCCACTGTGTGGGTCTTACAAGACGGTGAAAGGGGCGCTGGGAAAATGATCTAATTGATCTAATGATTTTTCCATAGAGCAGGCTTTCTTTGTAGGGCAGCTTACCCAAACTCTAATAGCACAGGAGGAATTTGGTTGTACCAATAATGACTGACTCTGTGCTCGGCTGGAAACAACATGGTAACTCCATGTGGACGGAGAACGTTTCCAGCATGGTCCGCATAGTATCTCCTATTGCAATGCGCACTAGTAGGCCTTGGGTATGTACTTGGTGGGTTGGTTGGTACGAATGTTTACTTGAGTGCACTTGAGGGATTCAGGAACTTAAGCTTCTGTCTGTAAATAAATGATCATTTTATTAAGCAATTAGTTGGTATTTCAAAAAAGCTTATCTAGAACTTATTCTTCTAAATGATTCTTTGTTTCTTCCAAAGCAGTTCACGTTTATTCTGATAATGCTGTCCCTACTTAAGCTTGTGTAATTCTTTGCAATGGTACTAACACCAGCTTTGGAATGTGTAAAGATAAAATGCAGTATGCCATTTACCCACCACATAAGACTGAACAGGCTGAAGATCACGCAATTCCCAGGCAGATACTTCTTTAGAAATTGTGTGTGCCTGCTTCCCACCAGAGCTTTCACAATGATTTCAGAATCTGAAACAACTCGGTTTATACACTAGTTTTGCCTCTGTTGACCTTGGGCAAGATAATTGACCCCTCTGAAATTCATTTCAGAGGTGAAGTTGCTGATGGTGTAGTTGTGATAATAAATGAGAAAATACTCATGAACTATTTCCCGAGTCCAGCAATAGCATATACCTTAGACACGATAGCTATACGGCTGACAAGCATTTCCCATCTCAATTGTCCATCTCTTCTAAATGGCGAAGAAAGTCCTCTGTGACTTTTTTCTTTGCCTGTTTCCAAAAGTCAGATCTACCTTCAGAGTTAAATTCTGTTTCTGCAGAGACTTTCAAAAACATCAGATGCACTCAGTTTAGAGTACCCGTAACACAGTTAGAGACAGTGCAGAGCCTCCCACTTGAGGACAACATTAGTATCCCTGAAGATTTTACTGTGTTCTGGTGGTGAAGAAGCCCCACCACTTCTGATTCATTTGGTTCTGTAGTTGCATATTATGTAAGTGATTTCAGGTTAAAGCCAGTGAAAACCACTGTCCTCTTACTGTGCTCTCTCTCTTGTTCTGTATTTTGATGTCTGTCTGGTTCTTTGTTTTGCTTCTTTCCTGGGCAGTGAATGCCAGGATGAAAAAAAATCTAGACCAGGCTTTGGCTATATAGTGCAATTTGTAGACTTAAATACAACTATTTTAGATTTGTTTGCAAAAACAGATGTTTTAATCTGTAGAAAATGAACTGGACATTGTATTTTGGGTTAAAACATGTGGAATTGAGCTTTGTGTGCCCTTCTGATGACCCGTGAGACTTGGGTCAATTAGCTTAATAGTTTTTTGCCTTAGAGTTCCATCTATAGAGTAGGGGGAAAGTAAAAGCTGTTGTTGGAGGGCAAAGGAGAGAAGTAAAAGGAGGCTGTGAAAGGGGTAAGGATACTTTGGGTCTATAGGCAATTTTAAATTTGGAGTTAGGAATATTCTCTTTTTCTCCTTTGTGCACTAACACGAATGACTGTGATGTGCACTTCTGGAAATAGAGCGATAGCCCAAAAAGCTGCATGGTGGATGATGGCAAATACTTCTTACTAAAGTGAAGTTGTGGATTGCAAACAGTTTATCCTTGGACTTGGTAGGAGGGTAGCTATTTGGGAAGGAGAAAGAAGGAAGGACCAAAAGAAAGATTTTCCTTTTGTGCTGGGTGTGAAGATCAACAGAGGGAAGAGGAGATGTGGGGGAGTCCTTTTCTCCTCTGCAGTGAGGAGCACGCACAGCACAGCTTTCTTAAGGACCCAGTATCGGGAGGATTAGGCTTAATATAATGTAACAAGATGATTTTATTACTCCTTGTCTTGGAGCCTCCTGAGAAGTGAAGGCTTCACATACAGGAAGTGGATAGAGTTTGGTTGAAGCAGAAAGAGGAAGTGCTTGCATTTCAACCCAAACAGATTATGTTTACCTCGGAAGTGTAGTGTATCACAGAGCTAGGTCAGATAAGCTTTAGTTTTTATGCAGTAGCATTTCCTTTTACATGTTAAGCATTAGTAATGGAAGATAGACTAGTTTTAGTGAAGATGTAGTTGGGAGCCTGGGTGAGACATCCTGCCAGTCTCTGTGTTGTCTGCAGAGTCTGCCTGCTAACAGGAGGAGAATGCTCCTGAGCAGTTCCTCAGGCGACTGCAGAAGAGACAAGTTCCCTTTCCTCTGTGCTCCCCGCCCCCCGCTTCTTACAGAGTTCATTGTAGTGAAGATGTTTGTACAGCACATAGAGAATTGGGTGACTCAAGTAGAAATTCATGATTTATTTGGACTTCTGAAAATGATTCTACCACTCCTCCCCCAACTTCTTCTTTTCATTGCTAGTTAATGCTAACCAACCTGGACTATGTTGGGAATGCTTTTTAGCATGAATCTTTGCTTTTGACAACAGCGAAAGTTAAGAGTCGGGGCTCTAACATAAGATTGTGGCCTTGGTTTGAATTTTGACTCTGCCTCCTGCAAGCTTTATGACCTTGAGTAAGTCAGTTTAACTCATCTGAGGCCTGGTTGACTCATTAATAATGTGGAGCTGGTAACAGCAGGTGAAGATGAAATGAGATGGCCTACGAAAAGTGCTAGCACAGAACCCTGGCGCACCGTATGGATTGATCAGATGTGGTTTTTATTATCAAGAATACAAACCGCGTGTTTGATACCAAAGTGGAGATATGTATAAAGTTTGAGTCTGACTTTCTAGAATGCAACAGAATAAAAAAAAGTGATATTATTTAAACAGGACATGGAGTATCAGGCTAGACTACATTCCTTGTCTCCTCTGAATAGGGACCCCTGGAGTTGATTGATATTTCTAGCAAAATACTGGCTGGTTACCTACATAGAACCTTTCTAAGGCATGACCTGACTATCTGTCATCTTTTGTGTTATGATGACACTGTGACCATTGATAAACATAAATCCTATATAAGAATGCCCATCAGAATGTCTGTCAAACTTGGAAATTAACCACTAATAATTTAAGCTCAAAATACCTAATTATATAATAGAAATGTATGTACTATTTTCAATGTGTTCATTAACTGAGAGTCTTAATAACTAAACATAATTTTAATTACATTAGAGACATTTAGAAAAATTTAAGTTACATTCATATGTGTTTGTGCATGTGTGTGTGTGTGTGTACTCACATACCATGGTGTGCACATCGAGGTCAGAGTACGACTTTCTGGAGTCTCTTCTTCCACCATGTGAGGTAGAGAGACTGAACTCAGGTTGTCAGCCTTGGTAGCCTTTATCTTTACCCACTGAGCCATCTTGCAGGCTGCAGACAAATTCTTTTAAGACTGTATCTACTTAGTAGTTTTAGGTTGAAGCTGTTCCTTCCTATGCAAACTTAAGGGTCATGCTGGATAAATCAATAAAAATCTTATTTGCACATGATAAAGTCACCAGGATAGAAAAACATTCTTCCTTTGCACACAGGACTATTGTCTGTAGTCTTGTAAAGTCTTTGCATAACACCACAGACTAGCTTCTTACAAAGGAAATGCTTCTTTTCTTCATATATGCAATAATTAGTATTTTGTGATTGTAAAACAAAGAGTGATTTTTTAAACTCATGTTTTATATGGCTCCTCTGTGTTATTTGACATTAGTTATTACATTCCTTAAACTCTCTCATGTTTCTGATTATTTCTACTCAGAATTATTTTTTTAGGGCTATGTTTTGTTTTTAAAATATTTACCCAAGATATCATATTTAATCCAGTTCCCGTCTCCCCTCTCCAATGGTGTCAGTTATCTCCCGCATATGTATTATGACCAAGTATAATTTTCTAATTGAAAGATATATCTTGAACCAGATGCCCCTATATCTCTTCAGGCATCTTATATGCAGATAAGCAAACTCACTGTATTGTGTCAAACTGGTACTTAAAAATAAACATTGCTCATCTCAGTGAGTGGCACTACCTGTTATCCAAGTCAAAAAAATCATGAGTCTTCCAAGACTGTCGCTTTTTCACAATACCTAACAAAACAATCACTAAGTTCCTCACCTCCTAGCTCACCTAATGTTCTATTTGTTTTATATTTTTACTGTGCTTGCAGTGGGCTGCTTATTTAATTCCATCAATGCACCATGCTTTTTGCCCGAAATGCTCTTTGCCACTGTTGTCCTTTTTGTAGTGTGGCTGAAGCTGATTTAATGCCGAATATTTAGCTTGTATGCCCCACCCTACTGCCCATCTCCTCTGTGTGTACTTAGATGTCACACCAGATTCCAGTAATTAATATCATCATTAGTTCTCTTAACTTACTTGGTGTGTATATTATATTGTGTTTATATATCTGTCTCCTGGATGTGTCACGTTGCTGGTGCACATTTTATATAAAAAAATGTTTCTTGAAGAAATAAAAATGATTGAGGGTGGATGAAATATTTTTTTGGTATGGAAGGATTACATAATCAAGTTCTTGAATATGGTTTTATGCTTTCCCTCTTATTAATATGAAATTCTGCTCTGTCTCCAATGTGAATATTGCATAAAATGTATGTTTTTAAATGGATCTATAATTGTCAAAAATACTTGAGAATATAGTTGTTTAATCAAATGTTATAGTGTTTATATAGCAAATTATGCTTTTATTGTATATTGATTGTGGTTTTGATTCTTTCTAATTAGCTAAAATTTCCTTTTATTGTGTTTAGCATAATAATTATGATTCATAATTGGTAGGCTGTCTTATTTCACAACCAGTCAATTGTAAGATAAAGTGGCAGTACATCAGAAGTCAGAGACCCTTTGAGGTGCAGTTCTCTATGGATCCTGTTCAAGTTCTATGCACAGATTGCCCAGCCATGTGTAAGATTGATGTTGAATTCTTGCATACAGTCATGATGTGTTAGACCAGTGATTCTCACCTTCCTAATGCTGTGACCCCTTAATACAGTTCCTCATGTTGTGGTGACCCCCAGCCATAAAATTATTTTCATTGCTACTTCATAACTGTAATTTTGTGATTGTTATGAAACATAATGTAAGGTTTTTTTTTTTTTTGCCAAAGGAGATCACAAGCCACAGGTTGAGAACCACTGTTAGACATTCATGTGCATAAATCTGTTACACTCCAAAGAGATATGGTAGCTCCATGGAAATGAATACATGCTGGTTTAGACGTGAACTCTACTACTTCAGAAAGTATAGAGAACTAGCTAACATGTGCTCACCAATAGTCTAGCTTTCTGCAGTGAGGAAATCGCAGCCATTTTATGTAGGATTTTAGCTTCTTTCATCTGAAGCATTCTATTTCTCTTGGTTGTCTCTCTTTCTGGCCCTTTCAACAGCATATAGATCATTATGAGTTTTATTTTATAGTTGGCATTGGATTAGAATTAGAGGGATCTTCAGCATTTTGAGGTATCTTTCATTTTCACCCATTACAGAGACTGACACATGGATAAAATTGAAAGGATGTATGTATACATATACACTTATGTATATGTGGTATTATTTTAATTTTAAGAACAAATGGGTTTGCCTTAAAAGTAGAAAAAGATAACTTAAAATTATATAACCAATTTGGCATAAAGAGTTATATATATTTGGGGCTGGGGAGGTGGCCCATTCATAACCCATACAATAAAAAAAGCTGGGTGAAGAGTAAGTTTGTACACATACACACACACACACACACACACAAGATAAGACAAGATAAAGTAAGGTAAGATAAAAACCAGGCATGGTGGCTTGCACGTTAATCTCAGGACTGGATTCCCTTGTCTACTTCTGATGGCAGATCTTGGTTGTCAGTTTGACACACCTGGGAAGGGGGAACTTCATAATTGTAACTTTGCTGCTGTTATGAATAATAATGTAAATATGCGATATGCAGGATATCTGATATGTGACCCCTGTGAAAGGGTCATTCAACAACCCCCTCAAAGGGGTTGAGACCCACAGATTGAGAATGATTGCTCTAAGAGTGTCATCCACCCTGTCTCTCATTGACTGGGGCTCATCAAGTAGGGCCATGCTACCCGATCAGCAAGCCCCAGTAATATGTCTATCTCAGACTTTATCTCTTAAATATGGCTTAGATAGATCACTTTCTGTTTATTCTTGCCATTGCCACTTAGCTATGGAATTGAGCATAGCCCTTCTCTATTACAAAAGCCTTCTAATGTGCTTCTCTTGTCTACCTCTGATGGCAGATCTTGGTTGTCAGTTTGACACACCTGGGAAGGGGGAACTTCATTTGAAAAATTGCCTCCATCAGACTGAGCTGTGGGCAAGCCTGGGGGACATGTTCTTGACTGACGATTGATGTGGGGAGGGCCAGCCAAGGATGGGCAGTGCCATCCCTGGGCTGGAAGGCCCGAGCTATAAGAAAGATAGCTGAGCAAACCAGAGCAGCACACCAGTAGCCGAGTTCCTGTGTGGTCTCTGCTTCAGGTCCTGCTTCCAGGCTCCTGTGTGACGTCCTGCCTTACATTCCCTCAATGATGGGCTATACCATTTAAAGCATATCAACCCTCCCCGTCCTCAAATTCTTTTTGGTAAGTGTTTTATCACAGCAACAAAAAAGCTAAAGAGAGCACTGCTCTTCTTCCCAACAAGTCTATTGTCACATAGCAGCTTGGATGAGCCATCAAAAATACGGAAACCGGCATATCATTGTCCTCAGTTTTAAAGTCCATCGGTAACTTCCCATCAGCACTGACCTGTAATAGAGCTCTCTGATTAGAGAATGGAGTAAATGCTTCCTAAACTGCTGAACATTGAAACATACATAGGGTAGCCGCTGTTCTGTGGTAACATAATGAAGTTCCCAGAAACTTGCCTTATTACCCACAGTCTTCCAGGTCTTCCTCACCTTCTCCTTCAAAGGTGGAATTGTAAAGAGACTCAAGACCTGTGCTCACCTAGTTAGTGCAAAGTGCAGGGACCTTCCTCTCCAAATGTAAATGTTCTTTAGTTTGGCTCATAATAATGACAAGCTGCTAGCTGGTCACACCCACCAGCTGTGTTGCATAGGAATAACTGTTAAGCCCATTTGCCTGCATTCTCTACCCATGCAGCTGGGGAAAAAGATAAAAGGCCGTGTGTGACCATGTCCCCATCTCCTGTGGCTTCTGTAAGAAGCCACCAGAACCTGGGTGGCTTAAAACAGTCACATCAGCTGCAGGCCTGATAGCTTGTGTTCTTGTCTGTCTTCCTCCTTGAAACAGGTCTCATGCTGCAACATCCGGTAGCCTTGAGCTTACCATTCTGCCTTCACCTCTCAGATACTGGGGTGACAGGCATGTACCAACACATGTGATTTCCTGTCTTGCTTTTTAATTTTAGTAAGAACACACTGATATTTCTCTCTTAAGTAAGAGTCTTTTAGACCCTGGTACTATATTAATGAAGTATCCATCTATCAATTTTTCACTTTATCACAATGAAAAAATTTATTTTATGTGTATGTGTGAGTGCTTGCATAGATGTATATGCACCACTTGCATGCTTGGTACCCAAGAATGCCAGAAAGGATATCAGATTCCCTGGAACTGAAGTTCTAGGTGGTTGTGAGTCACCATGTGGGTGCTGAGAAATGAAGGCTCTGGTCCTCTGAAAGAAGAGCAAGTGCTCTTAACCCCTGGGCCATCTATGCAGTCTCCAAAGTTGTTATTCATTTATTTATTTAGCATGAATGAGTTAAGTTCCTTTTCTGTATCCAAGGCAACCATGTGGTGTCTTTTAACCTATTCATATGCTGGATTAGAGTCTTGGCAAATCTGAGAGATTTTGTGCCGGTGGTAACTAGTTGGTTGATTTGCAGGGTTTGAAGAAGGTAGAGGGAGGGAGTTCTAGTCAAGATCTGGAAACAACCTTTTGTTTAGTACAGGAAGTGAGTTTGGGGGCTTTTGTTTTGCTCTGCAGTGCAGGAGTGTTGAGACTATTGTGCTTAGTGTTCCCCTGTGGAACCATCTAGTTGGGGCTCTTCATCTTCATCGTCATCTCATCATCTTCTTCTTAAATAGAATTTTTGAACTTCTTTTTTTTTTCTGTTTGTTCTACGGCACGTTTTCTATTTAGACTTTCTGCTTTTTCTACTCAGGTGAAATTTGGTATGCTTTATTTCTTAGAACAACAATAATACATTTCATGTACGTTTTCAATGTTGTTTATATGAGATTATGCAGAGGCCCCGTATGAACTCAAATTGATATTTACTTCTTATCATTTGCAGTGTTGTTTTATGTGTCCAGTGTCGTGGGTCTGTGCTCTCCCCTGGGTCTCCTGCTTTTCCTACTCCTCATTTCATCATTAAAAAAATACTTATTTTTATTTGTTTCCTTGAGTTTTGGGATTCTATTAAGTTAACTCTTATCAACATAGGCATTTCATACAATACATTTTGATTGACACTCCCATTAGTGGTAGCTTACAGATTTCTAGTCACAGATTTGAGATGCTATTATCATTATTTTCAAGAAATTCTGCAATAGAATCTCATATTTTGCTAAGAGTCATTTACGCTATAAATTCCAATGTGGTAGGGTATTTTGTTTTTCTGTCTTGTTGATTTCTGTTTTTATTGTGCTGTGTTCTGAAGATGATGTGCTGCTGTTATTCCTGAAAACCTTCAGGTTTTCTCGTGCATGTTAGTCCATGTTCCATGTGTACGTGTACTTGAAAGGCAGTTGTAATGTTTATTATTGACACAGAATATCACACATGACAGATAGCTTGATTGTCTCAAATCTAAGATGATTCCTTATGTATGCTGGTTAGTTCTTCTGCCCTCACTGATTGTTACTGTCCTTGGCCAAACTGGGAGAGGTATGTTGAGATCTCCTTTGCTAGTGTGTTTTTGTCATTTCCTGCATCATTGTGTGTTACTACTTATGGAAGTTACTTGTGTTCCGTTGTGTGTGTAAATATCAGTGACTAACACCTTCGCTGTGAGTGCGGCCTAAAGCATCAGGATGTGCACATGTGCATCTAGGAAAAGTTTGTGACCTTGTCAGGTATCAAGAGTACGGCTCCTGTTTGCTTCTTTGTATGTTTGTGTTTATCTGCTACATCTTGTTTTTAACTTGTTTGAGCCTCTTGGTTTCAGGTATGTTTTTTCTATTCTATGTAGTGTTGAATTTTTCTTTATTAGCTAATCTGAAAATCTCTTTCTTTCAATATGTCAGTTAAGCCTATTTACATCTGCTCATATGATGAATATGTTTGGCCTTAGTTTTATCATTGTTTCTTATGTCTTTTATATCAAAGGCTCTTTCATTATGTAATAGAACTTTAATTTTCTTGTTTGTTCTATTCATTAAATTCATTTATAGAAAGGTAATTAGCTCATGTAGTTTTTAGCTAATTATTTCTCTGCATTGAATATTACATTAGAATTATCTGTAGCCTCCCCTTTCCCAGTATCTGATATAAAATAATATCCCTTTATTTATATTTAATGCATATTAGTGAGTCATATCTACATGCACTATTTATTCCCCAGGCTTTCCTGCTTTTTTAATAATTGTACAGTCATTACTGTGTTCTCTCCCTATAGCTATGGATCAGCGTTGTTCTAGCTGGCTCGTTGATAGTACCCACTGCTTACTCCTTCTAAAAGATTCCATCTGAAGGACTCACAGGAGCAATGCGCCCTGATTTTGGCAGGTTTATGAAGGTTTGTTTGTGACTTTGTACTTGAAGGCTAGCTTGAGTAGATATAAAATCCTTAGTTAATATTTCCCTTACTCAAGGCTCTTAAATTTGTTATATTCTATTCTTTGGGGTTTAAGAATTGGCAAATAATCTATGGCAATACTATTTCTATTACTTCTCTTTTCTTGCTTACTGATTTTGTCTGTTTGCCCAAATGACCTTTTTCTTTGAAGTAGCTTTGACACAACATGAGTCATTGCTTGCCATGCTGAAGTCATTGCTATGTGGCCTCTCAATATTCAATTTCAAGATATTTTAGGAAAATGTTTTGGAAATATTATTTTGTCCTATTTTGGTATTTTTCTCATGATCATATCTTTTGTACTTACCTCCTTAACATAATTTTGTTTATGTCACATGTATGAGTATTTTCCCTGCACATTCATCTGTGCTGCTGTGCGTTTTTACCAGTGGAGGCCAGAAGAGAGCACTGGATCCTCTGGAAGTAGAGTTGCCGATGGTTGGGAGTTATGTAGGCGACAGGAATTGAACCCAGCTCCTCTAGAAGAACAGTCAGTGCTCTTACTCGTTGAGCCTTCTCTCCAGTCCCTGGACTTCTCTCTCTCTCTCTCTCTCTCTCTCTGTTTTTAAATTTCCTTCTGAGTAGATAAATTTCTGTTGAGTTTTTGATTAATTAGTAACTAATTAATTTTGTTTTTTTGAGACAGAGTTTCTTGGTCTTGGCTGTACTGGAACTAGCTTTGTAGACCAGGCTGGCCTAAACTCACAGAGATCTTCCTGACTCTGCCTCTTGAGTGTTTGGATTAAATGCATGCTCCATCACTGCTTGACTCTGTTGAGCAAGATAGATTTTGAAAATCTATCTATCTATCTATCTATCTATCTATCTATCTATCTATCTATCTATCTATCTATCTTCTATCTACCTATAATTTAAAAACAACATTTATTTATTTTGCATGTGCTTGTGTGAGTCTATAGGCATCTGTGTGTGTGTGCATGCACAGATGTCAAAAGAGGGCTTCAGGTGTCCTTCTCCATCACGCTCTATGTATTTCTTTGAGGCAGGGTCTCTCCTTGAACCTCGGGCTTGTGTTTTCTCAGCTAGGCTAGAAGTCAGCAAGCCTCAGTGATCTTTCTATTTCTGCCCCCTTCAGAAAGGGTTAGAAGTGTTTTCAGGGACACCTGGCTTGTGTGAGTGCTGGGATCTGAACTCTGCTCCTCATGATTATCCAGCAAGCATTTATTGATGAGCTATCTCTCCAGACCTGTATTAAAAAAAAAAACTACTCACACAGTATACCTTTATCAGTTATTTTTTAACTAGCCTATTTGTAGTGATTCTACATGTTTATATGAATACATTTACTTAGTCCTTAATTTGAAATGTTAAATATAAATAAAAATTGACACAGTTTAGTTGAATATTGCATCCTCATGCTTACCACCTTAGCTTATAATGTGTAATCATCCACATTTGACTATATCATTATGTTTTGTTTTGTTTTCCAATTATGAAAACAGTTATATATAATAAAATCGATCCTCTTCAAAATGTAGCTGGATGGGTTTTCCTAAATTTATACATTCATGTAGGCACTATCACAATCAGAGAGACAGAACCTTCACTGTAGAAGAGTGCTTGTGCCCTTGGCCATGATCTCCTTCTACCCCAGCTCCAGGAAGACACTCACAGCATAATACAGAGCCTGTGTCCTGTCTTTTATAGAATTTTGCATAAATGGACTCAGCCTTCCATGTTTATCTTTTGTTTTTCTCTTTTCTTGTCTCATCCAAACAGGAACTGAGACAATCCGTTTATAAGGAGGAAGGGGTAATGTTGGCTCACAGTTATAAAGGTTGTTGTCTGTGCCTATCTCTGGGTCTCGGTGAGCTGGCACATCCTGGCAGGAGCACGTAGCCAAGAAAGATGCTTAGCTCATGACAGTCAAGGAACAAAGAGAGGAGAATCTGGCTTCCCAACAGCTCCTTCAGGGACACACCAATGACTGAAGTTCTTCCCATTAGGCTCCACCCCTTGAAGGTCCCTCCATCTTCTGAAAGAGCCACAGGCTGGTGTCCAGTGTAATAAATGGGCCTTTGGGGCCACTTATTTAAACTACAGAAGCTCTTAGTTGGCACAGTGTTTTGGAGGGTCATTTGTGCCATCGTATTTATTAATGTCGCACTTACTTTTATGGCTCTGTAGCATGCTGTGGCATGTGTATATTGCATTTATTGACACATTCGCCATTTGGTAGATATTTTGATCATTTCCAGCTTTTGGACCTTGTGAATGGTGCTGCTGGGAATGTTGCCATATCTGTTTTCATGTGCGATTTTTTTCATTTCTTTGTTGTCTGAGTCAGCATCTCACTATGTATTCCATATTGGCCTAGACTCACTTTGCAGTCCAGGTTGGCCCTGAACTTACAGTGTTTCTTCAGACTCAACTTTTCAAGTGCTGGGACTGTAGACATGGCCCACGTGCTTACCTTTGAACATATGTTTTACTTCTTTGTGTGTGCGTGTTCATATGTGGTACATGTATGTCACTATAGAGATGCATGTTTTGTGTGTACACATCTAGAGGCCACAGCAGCATGTCAGGTGAACTCTGTTGCTTGCTAGCATATTTCTTTGAGGCAGGCTCTCTCACCACACTGGAAGCTGGGCTGGCAGGCCAGTGTGCTCTTGGGATTTTCCTGTCTCCACTCTCGATGCTCAGGATATAGGCACACATGACATGTCTGGCTCTTTATGCTAGAGATGTGAATTCAGGTCCTCATGTGTACACTGATTCATACCCCTTACCCCTGTTTATACCTTTTGCGTTCAATACCTAGAATAGAATTGCTTGATATTATGATAAGTGAATATTTAATGTTAAAAGATATTATCTTAGTGTTTTATATAAAGTGACGGTAGCGTGTCTCACTCCCACTAGAGATGTAGGCGAGGGTTCCAGTGTTCTTTATCTTTGCCTGTACTTGATGATGTCCATCATTTGAATCCTTATCTTTCTAGTCAGGGTCTAATGGAATCTCTTGTGATTTTAATTAGTATTTCTCTTCAGACTAGTGATGTGCAACTTATTTTCTCATGCTTAGCTTATCGGCTGTTTGGATATCTTCTGGACAGTGCCTGTTTCAGCCTTTTGCCCATCTTATTTGGACATTTTGGTTTTATTGAGTTGTAAGAGTTTTGTGTAAGCTCTAGGCTCAAGCACTTTTTTTCTGAAAAACTTGCTTCCAATATGTAGCTTTCTTTTGTATTTTATTAAGTGTGAATTTTAAAAAGTGAGCTTGTGTGTGTGTGTACGTGAGTGTGTGTGTGTTGACATGTGTGCGCAGGAGTGAGTGCTGGAGTGTGGAGGAGAACCTCTGCTGTCAGCTCAGCAAGGACTCTCAGCTCCTTTGAGACAGGGTCACTGATGGACTTGGAGGCTCACTTGTTAGACTATTTAGCCTGTAGCTTCAGGCATCCACTCATCTTGCCTCCCTAGCACTGGGATTGCAAGTGTATGCTGCCACACCTGGCATTTTTATATGTGTTCTGGAGACAGAACTCAGGCCCTCATGCTTGTGAGCAAGCATTTTGTCAAGTGAGCCATCTCCTCAGCCCCTAGTTGTGATTTTAAAGATGAAAAATTTTAAATTTCATAGTCCATTATGTAATTTTTTTCTTTTATCATTTGTGCTTTTATCATTTGTACTTTATGTCCTATTCAATAATTTTTTTCTGATTAATGTCATAAATATTTTCTCCGATGTTGTCTAGAAAAATTGTTTTGACTCTAAATTTTAAGTCTGTGAATACTTTAGAGTCAATTTTCATGTGTAATGTGAGGTATGGTTTGTGGTTTATTGTTTCCACATACAATATCCATTCACTCAGGCTCCATTTGCTATGAAAACCATCTTGTCTTTATTGAAGTCCCTTGGGACCTTTGCTGAAAGTCAGTGAACCGTGTCTGTAGATTTATCTCAGGGCTCTACTCTGTTTATCCATTTAAACCCTTCTCTTTATTTCAAGACACACTCTCTTTGTTACTCTGTGTCTTACATTCTTTTTCAAATTTGTTTCAGATAGGTTTTAAAATCAGTCTTTAAAAAAAATACTTGCATTTTGGTTTCTTGAAAATTTTGAGGAGGATTAAGATATTAACCCAAGTCCTCTGCTCTTTGGAGAAACACACACATGTGCATGCATGAGCACACACACATGAACACATGCACGAATACACACATGCGTGCATAACACACACACATATATGCATACATGCACACCCATGCATGCATGCAGGAACACACATATGCATGTATGAGCGCACGCACACATGCACACACACACACACACACACAAGTCTTACTTAGTTACCCTTTACAAGGTTGCATCTTTAATTAGATGTTTTCCTAAGTAATTGGTGAATGGAGTTACTTTCTCAGTTTCATTTCTTGGAGTTTGGGCATGGATCTCAGTGGTGGAGTGCTTGTATGTCACGTTCAAGTCTGGGGGCCCGTTCCTATAATTCTATCACCAGGGAGGCTGAGGCAGGAGGCTTGTGAGTGCCTAGGCTAGCCTGGGCTACATTGTGAATTCCAGGCCATCCTGAGCTTTAGTATTAACCCCTATCTTAAAAACTGAAACAAAACAACCCTCCCCCAAACAAAATCCAGAACAAACAACAGCAGAACCCGCCAAGGGGCTGGGGAGATGGCTCAGTCTGTCAATTACTTGCTGCACAAGGATGAAGCACTGAGTTTGAATCTCTAACATGTATGCATAAAGCTAGTCTTTGTGACACACACCTGTAACCCCAGTACTGTTGAAGCAGAGACGGGAAAACCCTTAGGACTTATTGGCCATCCAATTTGACCAATTAGTAAACTTCAGATTCAGTGAGAAACTCTACTTGAAGTAAATAAGATGGAGAAAGATTGGAGAAGATATCCAATGCCAACCTCTGGCCTCCACATGTGTGCATAGGAATGTGGATGTGCACATATGTATGCACTCACGAATACACACACATGAACACGTGAATATACATATTCAAACACACACAAATATAAAAAGCAAAAGCAAAGCACCAGCCAACAACAATAAAAGAGTTAACTTTAGACTTTTGTTTTCTAAGTGTGGTTGTTGTGGATTATGCTGCGTTGGTTTTGTGTGTGTTTGTGTTTTCGCTGGCACCCCAGGCACACTTGATCATATGGTTTAGCAGGCTGATTCTTAGATTACTCGAGATCTTCAATACACACAATCATGCATCTTTCCTACGTTGCCTTTTATTTCTTTTAATCACCTTATTGCGTTGGCCTGGACCCTGGGAACAAGATCAAAAGAAACAATGTGGGCTGATGTTCTTGCAGTTCTGAGCCTCTCAGGATTAGACCAGCCTTGTATTCCTGAAATGAATCCCTTTTGGTTAGAATCTATGTCCTTTTGAAACATTGTTGAGTTCAATTTGCCAGTAATTTGTTAAGGATTTTTCTGTCTAAAAAATAGGTCCATAATCTGCCCCACCCCTTTAATCAGGGCAAAATTGCTCTCACCAATTGAGTTGAGCAGAGTTCTTCTTTTCCATGTTTTTCTGAGTTTGTGAAGAGTTGAAAGCTCTCTCTCCTCTCTGCTTCTCTCTCTCTCTAAAGTTTAGGTTCAACTCTTTAGTCAATAGAGCTGTCATAGTTTTTTTTTTCTTTTTCCTTTGGTGGGGGTCATATGATGCAGGCAAACAAACTCAAACTTAGTTCCTGCTGCTGTGAGACCACAATACAGATCACTTCCATGACCTGAAAGGGATAGGGGTTTCTTTCCACGAGCACACAGTCAGTTAATTCTGCAGCGATGTGAGCTGGGTGTTCTCCCATTGGGCTCCCTTTTGACACTGTTAGCCTAGAGACCCCAAAGTTTGGGAACTATTTCCTCAATTATGCCTGCCCCCATATGCCAACCCAAGACCCCATTGGCTTCGCCTGAACACCCAGGTCACCGTCTACAAAGCACACACTTCAAACTCAACTCAAGTTTTATAAGCCTGCTTGAGTCAGTCACAGAACCTCAGGGAAACATGCTTGCTGGTTTCTTATGAAGGACACCGCAAAGGTTCCAGATGAATGGATGCGTAGGGCTGGGGCTCAAAATATTCTCTAACATCTCTGGTTTGTTTGTTTATTTATTTTTGAGCCCGAGATTTCTTTTTCAGTTACCTTAATTCCAAATATTTGGATTTTCTCGTTACTTCATTGTTTTTGATTCCGAACATAATTACACTCTGACAGAGAGAACGTATTTTGTGTGCTTTGACCCTTTTTCACTTTTAATGTGACTTGTTTTATTATCCCAAATATGATCTGTGCTGATAAACATTCCTTACATATTTGAAGGTAATGTATTTTGCAATTGAGTGATACATTACATTCTTCAATATTTTTCATTAATTTTGCCTTGCTTCCCCAATTAGTTATTGATTAAAGTGTGTTGCAATCTTTGCCTATGTTTATGTGATTTATGTTTTCTTTAAGTCTATCAGGTTTTGCTTTGTGTGTTGGAAGCTGTGTTATTACAGGCATGTGATATTTTCCTGTTCGTGTCTCTTTTACTATTACAAAGCCAGTACTTTGCCTGTTAATGTGTTTTGTCTTCATAGTTACTTTACAGGATATTGATATTGCCACCATGACCTGCTTTTGCTTATTGTTTGTGTGATATATTTTTCCATCCATATCTTTTCAATATTCTAGACTGTCCTATTGGCTTCCTAGCTATCCTTTTTTTTTCATTTAAAACTTAGTGGTTGGTCTGGAGATGTAGCTCATTTGGTAGAGTAGTTGCCTTGTGTGCATGAAGTTCTGGGTTCAAGCATCAGTGCTGAATAAGATGGGTGCAATGGTCCATGCCTGTGATCCAACACTTGGGGCCTGGATACAGGTGGATTGGAAGTTCAAGGTTGTCCTTAGCTGCAGAGACAGTTTAAGGCTAGCCTAGGTTGCATAATGCCCTGCTTTAGAAAACAAACCTAGAAATGGTTGCTTTAGCAATGATAATATATATTCTTAATTTACAATAGCTAACAAAACATAAATATTCAGATTATATAGAAATCCTGCAGCCTAATAGGCTTGTGTCTATTTTGTAGTGGTAATATGTCAACATATGTTATAAGGTCCCAAGGGCAACATTATAACTTTAATTTTTTAAAATACATGATTAGTAAATAAAGAGGAAAAGAAATGCTTTTGTGTTTTCTTTTATCAAAATATTTTCAATTGCTGAGGCCCTCCCTTGTTCCCTCCCTCTTTTCCTCCCTCCCTCCCTCCCTCCCTCTCTCCCTCTCTCCCTCCTTCCCTCCCTCCTTCCTTCCTTTTTTCTTCCTTTTTAACTGGGGAGTAACTTTTCCTTCTTGCCCTGCAGATCTGAGTTTCTATCTGATCTCACTTCTTATTTGCCCAACAAATCACTTTGACTTTTTTGTTAATCATATAGATCTGCTTGTGACCAAATATCTTAGCTTCTTTTTGTTGTTGTTGTTTTTGTTGTCAAATTATTTTCGTCTTGGAGCTTTCCCGATATCTTGGTTTATGTTTTTACTGTTGTGGGGACCATGTGGCTCACACTGGCATGGGCTCCCAATGTGTTTATTCCTGTGTGTATATTGTGTCTGAAAATTTCTGTCTTTTGGTAAACCTGGGAAATCTTTGGTGACTCGCGCTACCCATGCCTCTGCTTGTTCCTCTCAGAGTCTCACTGAACATCTGTCCTGTCCTTTAGTATTGTCTAGCAGGCCTCTGAAGTTCTTCATTCCCTACCCCCCATCTTTTCCCTATTTTTCATCCAGGATACTTTCTATTAATCGTCCCTCTGTTTTGTAAGTCCAGCTGCTGAGCACAGCTGGTGAATTTTATTATTTTAGGCCCCACTACGCGAAGTTGTATTTTTCAGCTCTAGAATTTTGATCTCATTTTTCATTTCTTTACTTTTTTAAGGTGGTTTTTTTGAACTCTACTTACCACTGTGTCTGTGTGAGTGGGTGCATGGAGCTCAGGGGACAACTTTCGAGAGCTGGTTCTCTTTCTGCCAGCTCCAGAGCCTCTGCCTGCCCAGCCACTCTTCTTCAGCCTTCTCTGTGGAGACTTCCCGTCTCTCCGATGAGAGCTTTGTGCGTTGAAGGCATACTTTATTTCATCTAGGACAGGACAGGTGTAGAGACTGAACTGAAATGTGTGTTTTATTCTTGATACTTGTTTCTTTTCAGGGTTGAACTAGACTGACTGTCTTCTCACATGTCATTATCCTGCTGCTTCCTTCTGTCAGTTGTCTTAAAGCAATCCCTGGATCTTATGAAGAATAAGCTGTGCAGGCTTTGGGCTTTCTTATTTCCTATAGGCGAATGCTGTTGACTTTAGTAGGTCAGTTTTTTCAGTTGGAATTGAATTGCAATCTCAGTCCCTCCTCTCCTCTCCCATCTCCCTCTCCCTCCTTTATTTTATTTTGTTTTCCCTTGAGGAGGGTCTTACTCTGGAATCCAGGTTGGTCCAGAACTTATTGTGAAGCTCACCCAGGCTGTCCTTGAACTCATGACAGTCTTCCTGCCTCAGCCTCCCAAGTACTGGTGTGACCCACCAAACTCTATTTGAGTGGTTCTCTCTGCAGCTTCCTACTCTGCTCAGGTCTTGGTCTTTAGCTGAGCTACCCTCTGCCTGTTTTGCAGAGGTTATCAACAGAGGTAGATTTCTAGGGCTTGAGGACTATCTCTCTGACCTTCCCCTTTTACCATTCTGCCACTTGTTTTAGTGTTTACAGTTTGTCTGAATTCTTTTTTCTAATTCCCTAGTCCAGCGAGATAGTGAGTTTTCCTGTCTGCCCCTACAGTGTAGACTGTCTCCAGGTCAATGCCAGATGGGAACTGACTTGCCTACTTCCTTCTCCCATCCTTCTTGGGAACTTTGGTCCACTATTTCTGTTGCTTTCTCATTTGTGATATATATATATATATATATATATATATATATATATATATATATATATATATATGGAGATAGGTGGGATCCTTGGTAGATATAAAGATGATCATAACAAGCCACTTTGCTTCTTTTTAATTTTTCAGAATTCTTGGGGCAGGTGGCATAGCTCAGTGGGTAAAGGCCCTTCTGGAGCAAACGTGGTGTTCAATCCATGGAACACACAGAAAGCTGGAAGAAGAGAACCAGCTCCACAAAGTTGTCCTCTGACCTCCACACGGTCATATTGGCGGGAGGCCACTTGTTCTTCTTAGCGGCCCGGCTAGCTTAGACCCGAAATAATCACACAGAAGATATATTATTTAAAATGCTGCTTGGCCCATTAGCTCTAGCTTCTTATTGGCTAACTCTTACATCTTAATTTAACTCATCTCCATTAATCTGTGTATCGCCATGTGGCATGTGACTCTGGCGATGACTCCATGGTGTCTCTCTCTGCCTTCCTTCTCCCAGCATTCAGTCCAGCTTTCCCTGCCTACCTAAGTTCTGCCCTGTCAACAGGCCAAGGCAGTTCCTTTATTCATTAACCAATAAAAGGAACACATAGACAGAAGGACTTCCCACACCATGGACACTCTGGTAGTCTGCCTAGAAATGTCTCTCTCTCTCTCTCTCTGTCTCATACATACATACACACACACACACACACACACACACACACCAATAATAAATGAAATAAGAGGGATTTCTCTTTTCCTGATTCATTTTTTTAAGTACTGTCCTTGGTGGTTTTTAGCCTTACACCGACTGATGTAGTTTTCGGTATTGAAATGTTTATTTCATTTTTCTCTCTGAAGTTTTTCACTCTTCATCATCTATCTTTTATTTGGTCATCTAATTTTAGTATTTTAATAACATAGACCCAGCAGTTTTCTCAATTATTTGGGGCTTGTTTGGAAATATTAGCGTATGCTGTATTTTGTTTTTCTGCTTAGTGGACATACTGCCACTACTCCCTTGTTTTTAATTATTTAGTTTTTGACTTGGTAAAACTAATATGGGCCACACAAAATTAAAAAGTATTTTGTGGGGTGTTTAAATGGAGCTGCTTGGTTGATGTATTACCTCACATCTTTTTTCCTATGACATATTCTCTTCTTATCGTGAATTTGTATGGAATTTTATTTTTCATGATTTCCTATTTTTTATCATTTACACATATTAATTTATGGGATTTTTGTTATTCAATTTTTAGGTTAAATAAGTGTTCCTACAATTTCAAGAGGGGGGATTTTTCTGTTTGTTTTTAAAAAGTATAAAATTGTTCTTAATTAAGTCTATTCGCATATGTCTCTGTGTGGTTTTGTACATGTGAGCGCAGGTGCCCTCTGAGGCTAGAGGAAATGGGCCCCCTAGAGCAGCCTGACAGGGTCGCTGGAACCTGAAATCGGGTTCTAGGGAGGAGCCGTGCACACATCTCTCCAGCCACTTTTGTTTATTTTTGCTCTTGCCTTTCCTGAGCTCTCTTCTTGCCTTCTCTGCTCTCTACCACTTGCGCTTTCTTTTCCCTGTGTCGTTCCCAGTGTCATCACGCTCTTCCCACATGCAGTCGGCTCCCAGGGACTGGCCCTTAGTGGAAGCTCGACTCTGAGGCTGGGTCTTGGCTTGCTAGTTTTGGGATTGGGAATCTGTCCCTTCGCTTTGACCCCTTACCACCTGAGGAGCCCATCTTTGCCTGACTGCTCTTTTCAGATCAGCCAACTGCATTTTTCACTCGTGCCTGTTGACTATTTGGGAGGGCTCCTGATCATCTGCCTCTCTCTTGTGTCCTCCTATGTGAATGCTGATGACACACACATGTGTAGCTGTCTGCAGCTTGTCCTTATCCTATGTAATTGGTTTGGGGATGCCCTCTTCCCTACTTCGGTGCACTCCATCAGTGGTCTTTGCTGTTATTACCTTTCCCGGCCTGTCTGGTTTTAACGGAGGACTTTGGGTGGAAACCCCGGTGCTGCTGCCAGGGCCCCCTTCCCAAAACCCTCACCCTGTGGCATATTTAGATGGACTCTCTGGATGCTCAAGAATCTTCTCCAGTATTTAATGTCTTTTCTTGACTAAACAGCAGTTGTCTTTAGAACTAGATTCGCGCCTAATCACCCGCTCCTGTTTCTGGGTCCAAGGGGAGCCACAGCAGCCCTTCATTCTTTCGTGAAGAGCGGCGCACAGAGCTTGTTAGTGCAGGAGCCACCTGTACTATTGTCTTCCTTACGCCACCAGGTCTAGCTTAATAGATTGAAATAGGTTTGAGAAACACACACTCAGGATGAAACGGTAAAGAAAAGTCAGGGTATGAGGAAGAGGACAATCAAAAGAGGGTGTCTATGGTGAATGAGAACGAAGTCGTAGGTAGGTTCCCAGAAGGTACAGAGATGTCGTCTTCTCATCTGGGTGCTGTTTGGGGGTACATGTGCTCATAACTGTATGCTCTCTCTCTCATGCCACAAAGATATACGAATGCCATCTCTGGGACACAGTGTGAATTCATCTTTGAGAGTCCCCTCCTTGGGAAGTAACTAAGCAGGTCAGGAACAAGTCTTAAAGAGGGGTCACCCTGTTTGGAGCTTTGCAGTGCTCTGGGATGGGAGAGTTGCTTTGTACTTCTTGTTTAAGCCAAAGCAGATTTACCTCTAGCTCTTAGAAGTAGCTCAAAATAGAACACTTCTGTGGGGTAACTGGGTGTCCTTAGCTGTTAAGGACATTGTGGAAGAGGGTAGGAACTTCACTGGCTTAAGAACAAATGAAAATCAGGGCCATGCTTGCCCAGTCAGTCAGGCAGTCTTAGGCTAAAAACACAGTATATCAAGTATGGGGGACTTTTAGTGATGACAGTTTTTGCCAGTCTTTTCTTAGCTATAGTCCTCTGACCTTGACAGGTTGCCCCCCCCCCCATACCTGATGCACTACCGGGTCTTGGTCCTCTGATGAGAAACGATGCGTCCGCAAATGTCCAAAGACACTGATGTCTTGGTCTATAGTTTGCCTGAATATGCACGTCTGCTTTGGTAATAGTTTGTTGCCAGACTCTAAACGCATTGTTTCATTCTTGCTTTGCTTGCAGTACCTACTTTTGAAGAGTCCAAAGCCATTTGATCTTGGGTCTCTCTTAACCAATGCAAAAATTTGAGAAATATCTAGATGCATGCAGAACTTTTTCTGTCTCTAGCTTCTGACATCTTGTAGTAATATACACTGTTTGTCTACTTTTATCTGTTGTGATGATCTCTTTAAAACTGTTTGTTATCATTGTGCATGTGTGTGTGTATGTGTGTGTGTGTGTGTACGTGCACACACCTCCGTGCACATGCACGCGACGTGAGTGGGGGACATGTGTGATGGTCACAGGACTGCTCCGTGTGGTAAGTTTTCTCCCTCCACTTTTACTTGGGTCCTAAGGATTAAACTTGAGCTCCCAGGCTTCAGTGGTAAGTGCCTTTACCTGCTGAGCCATCTTCCTAGATGGGCCCTTCTAAGCTGCCTTTACCTGAACATTCCTTAATTTCATTTAGTGGCTTTAGCTCCTCTGCTACTGTGTGCCTTTTCTGGTGCTTCTGGTCTAACTTCAGTCTCCTGGATTTGTCATTTCTCTCTTGGGGATATTTTTTTCAACTATGTCTTTTAGTCTTTCTGTTGATTATTTCTGAAATCCTGTTTTAATATTTAATAGCTCTGTTTTCTTGTCATTCTCTGTGTGTTATTTTTGAAAAGTGTACCAATATTTATTCATAATCAGAGTGACCTTTGTGATATTTATAACAACTTTTAAAAATTTACTTGTATGGGTGTTTTGCCTGCATGTATGTATGTATGTGTACCACATGAATGTCTGGTGCCCATGGTGGCCAGAAGAAGGTGTCAGATCTCCAGGACTGGAAGTACAGACAGTTGGGAACCACCATGTGCATGCTAGCTAGGAATTGAACTCAGATCCTCTGGGAGAGCAGCCAGTGCTCTTAACCTCTGTGTCATCTATTCAGCCCCTTATAACAGTTTTTGCATGTTATTTCTATATACTTATTTATTTATTTGTGTCTGTGTGTGCACTCATGCGCGTGTACACGTGCACTCAGGGGGCACTCACCTATATAAGCGTGTGTAGAGGTGAGGGTCCAACTTTAGATTCTTCCTTTGTTGCTCTCTATCTTGTTTTTTGAGGCGACATCTCCAAGAGCCTAGAGCATAGCATTGTTATCTAGACTGCTTGGTCAGCGAGCTCTAGGAATCTCAGTCTTCCAGCCCTGAGCATTGCAACACCACCCCCGGCTGCTAGGTGGGTGCTTAGGAGCTGAACTTAGGTCCTCATACTTGTGAGGCAAGTACTTTACCCCAACCCTATAATCTCTCTCTCTCTCTCTCTCTCTCTCTCTCTCTCTCTCTCTCTCTCTCTCTGTCTCTCTCTCTCTCACACACACACACAGACACACACAGAGTTTTCTTCTTTTACTTGGCTTTCTCTTCCTCAAGGTAATTTTCTGTCCTTTCCTCTCTGCTTTGCATGTTAGAGGTTTTCTCTAGGTGGCTGCCTGTTCATTACTGTCTACTCAGCTTTAGGGTTGGAGCAAGGCACTGACATACCAGGCTGGCTGGCTATTTATTAGAGGATCTGTTGGTGTCATTGTCCTTAGTTTTTTTTTTTTTTTAATTTGATCGGTTGGATTTACCGGAGGTGGAGCAAAAGCAGGTCTCTAACCTCCAGCCTGAAGGATGAGGTGGCTGTTAGGTGCAGAGGAATAAGAGCTGGTTTAGCACTGTTGTCAGCATCCACAGCTCATCAGGGGGGCAAATCACCTTGGCTTCTGTAGGTTACCCCGTCTTCAGCTGTGTGTGGTCTCCATTAGATCCCTCAGACGCATGCTCTTTCTAGGCAGTGAACTCCAGATCTGCCAGGTTGGGAGCGGTGTCCTTCAAGAGATGTTAAGGACGGGACAATTTAGGGTTCCAATTACTCTTAACAGTTTTCTAACATATCTTTAAAAAAATTAGTTTGGCCTCCCGTTCTTTCCCTTCATCTCTAGTTTGCTAGCTCTCTGGTGTGGCCAGGATGTTGCCTTAGAGAATTCTGAGCTCTGCGTTTGCCCTTCCTCGTTTCCCCTGCAGCTGCCCCAGGACCCGACTTCCTCGGGCTTGCCAGATCACATGCTTTCTACCTTTTGGCTTTCAAGCTTCCCAAATTCTGTTGTTTTGTGTCTCCTTCTTTTCTCCTTTTTATATTAAAAAATCCTTACACTGCATTGGAGTGACCTTCCGGTGAGTGTGATAGATGACGTCTTCAGGTGGCAGTCCTAATTCAGGACATCCTTCTCCCGCTCAGGTCTAGTGCCCTCTCGCTTTCTAAGGCTCACTTAAATATCATCCCTTCAGAGAGTCTGTCTCAAAATCACTCTGTGTGAAAGAGACACCTTAACTTTGTTTTATTCTCTATTTTAGTTCCTTATATATTTCCTTACAGACCTTTGAAAATACTGCCTTATTTTATTCATCTTTTGTTCGTTTCTGTGTGCTCATGAGGCTGAAGATGAGGGCTGTCTTATGTGCTGTTGAACCTTAATAAACATTTTCTGCCCGCGTAAAAGAACAGAGTATATGTGAATAGCATGTATTTCCAAAGCTGATACCAATTTCCTCAGTCTTCTTATCTGTTAAAAAATAAGGATGGAGGAATAAAGCCATGGCTTGCCTCATGCAGTTGTCTCGAAATTTACAAAAGGGCTAAGTGCCCCTGGTACGTGGGGATGCTACAGAAATGCTAGTTATGCTTTATTTTAGCATTTTTAAGAACAGTCCTCGATGGGCCGAGCTCTTCTATTTGATTGGTGTTCGGTTTTGATAGAGTGAGAGAGCATTTCCCCACACGATGGTGTGAACCTGCTCCTGAGTGCTATATACCCTGCCTGGATTGTGGTCCATCTAAGTTTTTACTCCAGATTGATCATAGCACTCCACCCGGACTTTGGCATTGTCACAGAAGACAGCATGCTTCCACAAGAAAGTGGGAGCCGAGTATTCCCAGTGGTTGTCCACATGGCCTCAGAGTGGAGGACAATGGTGGCTGCAGTTCGTCTTCTTATCTAGACAGTTTTGGGAGAGCTTGTCTTCCTAGGGGCAGAATCGCGTTGTCAGCACCATTGTTTTCTTTTGAGTTGAGCAAATCTTGAAGGGAGGTCTTCGTTTCCATCACACTGGTAGGTCAAGGCAGTCCAAGCTTGAAGCAGCTGGTCATGCCGTGTTTACATCTGGAAACAGGGAAGATGAAGCAGCTGGTCATGCCGTGTTTACATCCGGAAACAGGGATGAAAGTTGCTGCTGCTCAGCCCCCCTGTCCACAGCCCAGGATTCCCTGCCCCAGGAGCGGTCTTACCCACAACTGAGACCTGGCTCCTCCCACCAGCAATCCATGGAATCAAGGTTATAAGACTCTTCCTCACAGGCATGCTCAGTTGCCCATCTCCCAGGTGGGTCTACATTCTGTCGTGCCAACCGTAGCCCTGATAGTGGCTGGCAATTCGATACTTCTTGAGTATTTAATATGACTGTAGAAATGCAACTGAATTCTACCAAAGAATTCTTAAAATCTAGCTTTTTTAATTATTTAATTAGAGAGTGTAACAGCATTTGGCAGAGACTATAGCATCTTGTGGTGAGCGCTTGCTAGATCTGTATTTGCAAGTCTGTGCTGTTATGGATAGACCAGTGGTGCTCTTGCCTTTTCTTCCACAGAACTTCAAATATGGTATTTAGGAGTCTTGTCACATCTAGGTACGAAGTACAACTGTTGAGTCACGTGATACTTTGGAAGGTGCTTAATAACTGGGTTTCAGATTCTTCCAGTTCAAAATTTTGATTTGAGGAGGCTGCTTAGTCAGCTTTAAAAGCGAGCTCCCATGACTAGTCCTGTTGCGTTTGATAGGACAGGACTCTTCCATTTCCACCCTCCCTGATAGCCAACCCTCTACTTGATGAAAACACACCTCCTGAACCACTCCTCCACCACACCGCTGGGTGAATCTGAGGCACAGGGTTCAGAGTTCAAGCTCTCCTGACCAGCAGAGCTGTAGCTCTGACTTAGCAACCTTGAACAAGTGACCCCGCTCTCCTTAATTGTAAGAGCCTCATTTCCAGCAAGGGAAATGCTTCTGTGTTTATATATTTTTGTCAGATGACAAGAGGTTTAGTCTTGCTAATTCTCGCGTGAAAGCTCATCAGTGGTTGTATGCAGCGGCATACGCTTAATGAGTTAAAATTGCGTAGTGGCCACAGCTAGTTCCAGCGTCTCCTACTAGGTGGCGTAACAGAAGGTGGTTCTATCCTGTACCTTTCCTGCGACCTCAGGGTGGCTTACCAAGGTGCTCTCAACTGCAGTTTTTCACTGAAAATATGGGAGCGATATAGCTGTTATTTCCATGTTGACTGGCATTATGCAGGGCTCCATCAGAATTGAGAATTACCATTGTAGATTTTCCTGACCTTCTAGAGGACGGGGATTGTGTTTCAGTAATTGTTGCTTTGTTAGTATCCCAAAGTCCTTAGTTAATGGAGGTATAAAAGCACAGGAGTCTTTTACTTTTATGCTCAATTTGTTGTGTAATGTCTAAATCCCTAAAACTTCCAATGTATTTCTTTTTACAATGTAAATGCTCAAAACCTAACTGAATAATGTATGTGGAAGTGTTTTGAAGAATGTAAGCAACTAAACAAATGCGGTGTTTAATGATGGTGGTGGTGGTGGTGATGATGGCGTTCTTTGACGAGGAACAGGGGATGTTCTTTGTTGACCTTTCTTGTCTGCCGAAAATGCCAGGTAATGTTTGCCACCCAGAGCTTAAACTGACTGAAGAATTTTTTGGAAGAGCTTGATGAGGGGTACACGGAATCTGACATCCTTGGACAGCTTGGGCTCCCTGCCCGTTTGTTTCCTTTGCTGTTACCCTGCGGTTGTATCTTTTGTGAGGTCTTGCTTTCAGTGGGAATGACCTTCCTCACAGGAGGAGTGACGTTCTTTGATCAAGGGTTTGCAGAGAACCCTGCGTATCCACCAGGGCTCTCAAACAATGCTTTGTTGCTTTGTTCTCCCTACATTTTAATTTCTGAATATCTTCATTATTAGCTACATTTGTACATTATCTTTCATTGAAAGGACAGAACATTAGTCTAGGGAAGAGACAGGGATGGAGAAAAGAAAGCCATCTGTAGTAGTTAATTGGGATTGTAACTTTTTTTTACTGTGTTCCATTCTTTGTGCTGCATGTCAATATATACAACCACGTGAGATAAAAAACAGTTGCCCTCATTTTATAGATTAAGGAATTAGGACTGAGCGAAGTTTATTGCTTTACCCGTGTCCTCACAGCTAGTACACAGGGGAGCCCGAATTCAAGCAAAGCTTGGTATCTAGTTGCTTTTCTCATCACCATGACAAAATATCTGACATTAGCAACTCAACTCATGGGAGATTTATTTTGACTTCCGGCTTTGGAAGAACCACAGGCCATCATGGCAGGAAAGGCAAAGTGAACAGTTTGGTTGTGGGCAGCCAGACTGCACAGTGAAGGCTTGTCACGGGGCATAAGATTGGAGGCTTGAGAGCGCAGGACAGGAATCAGTGACATGCATCATCCTCTTGGGTCACATTTCCACCGGCCTGGCCCCACTTCCTAAAGGCTGCAGCATCATGGGGACCAAGCATTCAAATTAGGAGCCTGGAGCTGGGTGTGGTGGTGCTCGCGGAAGTGGAAGAACTGGTGCAGGTTTGTGGCCAGGCTGGTCTACATAGTGGGCACTGAGACAACCAGGCTGCATAGTGAACCCTTATCACACACAAACAACAAACAGACAAAAACCAAAGCAAAGCAAAGCCTGGGAAGGGACATTCAAGCCATAGCGTTTTGCCCTGGTCATCTTTAGGCTCATGCAAAAATGCATTCAATTCACTGACAACTTCAGGAGTCTACGTAGACTGCACAGTCCCACACTGTTTAAAAGTCCAGACTCACAGCCAGTTCTTATCTGTGAGTCACTGTAAAAACAAACAAATAAAAAACCCAAATGAAACACTTCCAAGTCTATAACAGCACTGAGTAAACACTGCATTCCTGTTTCAAAAGGAAGGGACAGGAACATCACTGGGGAATATTGGATTAACGCAGGACTGGAGCCCAGCAGGGCAAACAGAGCTGCAACCTTGAGGCTGCACGTCCAGCGTGTGAGGCAGGCGGTGCATTGATGTGCAGTGCAGTGGGCGGGGGTGGCTCTGCCCCTGCAGCCCTGACATCAGCAGCTCCACCTGGGCTTGTGTCACTCCCCGTTATTTCAGCCAGATCTTCTCCACACCCACAAATAGTGATGGAATTAGGGTCCTTGAGAAGAAGGTGATGCAAGGGATCCTTGTGATGAGGAGTAGGAAGAAGACACAGAGAAAGCCTTAGTTACATCCGAGATCTAAACCTAGTTCAGGAGAGGACATAAACTTTGAGCTGCTTTGTTGTAGTGAGCTGTGTGTTACATCCACTCACTCATTCAACAAATAATTTATTTGGAATCGGGCACTTATTATATACTGAGTGTACAGAATTAAAAGAGATGCTTCTGATAGTCCAGTGTGGAGACAGTTATTGAGTTATTGGCAATATCACGGAGTGGTAAGTGGCAGAGAGAAGCCAGGAACTGTGAACATTCAGAAGAGCTGCAGCGAAGGTGGCATGTGCTAGGGAAGGTTCACTATCCACAGATGACATGGTGAAACCTGAAACTTGAGGAATTTTTTGAGGCTAGGCAGAGAAGTAGGGTTTGTGTGTATGAACAAAACCATGTTTAAGTAAGATCGTCAGCTAGGGTCTTTTAAGTTCAAATGGTTGAGGTGTGACATTCAGGGAAAGAGCAGACAAGGAAGCTTGACTAGTAGGAAGGGAATTAATTCTTCCTGGGCTTCATATATTAACTTAATTTCAATGAACAGAGAATGAAAAACATTTGAATTCTGGGAAGATGGCTGTGGATGTCATGGTGAAAAAGGATCAGAGTGCAATCAGCCTGGTTATTATAGCAATTCATCTCAGAAGGAGGTTGTGTAAAATTTAATTCAGGCGATGTTGTGAGGAAGAAGAAAATAGATCTTGAGAGATGATTTCTTGTTAGAGCCAATAAGACTACCAAATAATCCCATTTCTATTAATGCAAAAAGACTGAATAAAGACAGATAGGCAGTGATAATTAAGGCAGACATCCTGTTCCATAACCTATGCTTGACCAAGAGAAGAGTAAGACACCAGGCAGATTGCTTCTTGGACCACTGTGGGGAGGGGTTATGGGATCCCATTTGAGATATATGTACAGATTCTTTTTACTCATGTCTGTCATTTCTTTCAAAAACGTTTTACACTTATTTCCTTATGTGCCTCTCTGTGTATGTGCAGATGTGTGTACCATGGTATATGTGTGGAGACCAGAGGATAACTCTGTGGAGTTGGTCCGTTCCTTCTCTCCACCTTGATATGGGTTCTGGGGACCAAACACAAGTCTCCAGGCTTGCTGGCTAGTGTCTTCACCTCCTGAGCCTGCCTGCCAGCCCCATGCCTACTGTTCCTTAATGAAATATTAAACTGACAAGGAGGTAGTTTAAAAGGGCACCATACCAAATCTGTTAGTGAGTTTACATGGTACAAGAAGAAACTGATTAAAATTACGGTGGAATTAGAACACAGGTGATCAGGTCTACAAATTAATAACAAACATTTGCAAAGAATGTACCGGAAATGCTATTTGAATTCTCATTTGGTAAAAACCAAACACAATGAAGCAAGAACTCACGAGAGTCAAGGTATCAACTGGCTTGCCCGTGGTCATACATAGCCAAGGGTGGGGGAGACCCTGAGTCCATCAAGGGCTCTCTGCAGGGCATCATGAAAACCCCAGGACAGTCAGCCTGTTAGAACCAGAATGGTCAGTCAGAAAAAAAATAAGAGTGGGTATTTAAATATAATAAAGAACTTGAAATCCTTTGAAATATGTACCAAGAGAGATTTTTATTTTTTAGGTTCTGTTGGAACAACGGAAGGAAATCAACCATGAAAAAGAATACTACATTCTTTATGTAATTTACATAATAAATTGTATATGGAAATAATTTCTACAAATAATAGCAGAATTTTAAAAGACTTTAGAGTCTACGTAGGACGCAGGGTAGTTGACATTTTAAGCTTTCTGAGCTTTGCAGTCACTGCTGTTGCAGGCCATCTGCCGTGCATCTAGCATCATGACACATTCTGAGGGATTTACAATGAGAAGACAGGTCTATCTTCAAGGGCATAGAGGTGTTAGGGAAAATGGATTTGCAAACATGAAACTAATTGGAGCGATCGAGATTCGCTTACAGTTACTGGAATATGCACATAATGAAGTGACTCTGTTTGGAAAGTAGATGGTGGCACTTAGAAAGGGCGCAGTTGATGACATCTAGAGTCAATTAGAAGGCTCCAGGAATGATGGAAAGACACTTGCGGTCTGATGAGGTGGTCTTCATTAGGGTCCTGAAGGATGAAATCATTTGATTTTTCAAGGAAAGGGCAGACTAGTGAAGTAGATACAGTTGGTTTTGTGTTTCTGAAATATGTACTGGAAATTTGCTCTAATAGTTCATCTACTTGCTATAGTGTTCTTTATTGAGATATTGCAAACAGTAGGCCAAGTGTTATCTGATGCCATATCCCTGTGGTTGAATGTCATGAAAGCACTAAAAACGACCAGAGACCAGTGTGGTCTGGGGGAAAAGCGTGCTCTCAGTCAATTAAACGATTAGTCCTACCAGGTTCTAGCTCTGTGTCCAAAGGGGGGGCCACCCACTTTTGTGGTTTAGTAAACTGTAAATTTGAGATGACACAACACAAACACTTATGCAAGATTTAAAAATTAAAACACACACAATTGTGGGTGCTCAATGGTATTATTATTTATGCTGAAGAAGTGGACTATCTTTTGGAAGAACAGTTTATCAAGTATCCTAAAAAGCTTTATTTGTTCTTTCTAAGGAGCTAGTTTTTGTTTTAATTTTTTAAGATCAATGTCTCACAGAGTCAAGGATGGTCACAAACTTTCTATTTAGGATGGCTCCGTGTGTACAGCAGTTTTGCCCACATTATGTTTGTGCACCACTTGTACTCCTGGTGTCTGTAGAGGCCTGAAGAGAGGGTCAGATCCCCTGGACCTGGAGTTAGAGAGGGTTGTGAGCTGCCATATGGGGGCTGGGAATTGGACACGGGTCCTCTGGGAGAGTAGCTCGTGCTCTCAACTGTTGAGCCATCACTTCAGCCCTGATCTTGAACTCTTGAGTCTGCTGTTTGCACCTCTCAAGAGCTAGGATTACAGGTACACACTACCATACCTGACTCCCCAAATCATTTCAAAGAATTTAATATTTGTGTAGTTCCTCATTGAAAATTTATTCTAAGGATATGGTTGGATATTAAAGGGTATTGTTTGCAGCATTAGTGATTTATTTTATTTTAAAATTATGTGTAAATGTGTATGTTGTGTGTGTAGGTACCTGAGGAGGCCAGAGGGGGACATCAGATGCCTTGAACTTGGAATTAGAGGCAAACTGTCTGATGTGGGTGCAGAAAATGCAAGTCATGTCCTTTGCAAGAGTGGTATAGTCTATTATCCACTGAGCCATCTCTCCAGCTCCTTTATTGCTTTATGTAGAATAGTGGAACCACCCCAAATCTCACAAACACCAAAAGCTGAGTGGTGAAATAAATCATGATTTACTTTAAAAAAAAAAAGAAATTACGGAGCAATTGAAATGATGTAGAAATCTATATCTGATGTATGGGGAAACTGAGTTCTAAAATTATATATGTCTATATATATGTGATGTTCAGTTATGCAGAAAAAAATTTCAAAAAGGTTAATACTCTAAAATGTCATGTATGATTGAACAGCAGCCTTTACGTGAGTTTTATATCCTTAGTTGTGCTTATCTGACTTTTGGTTTTTACTTTTTCGGTAGCCTAGATAATTAAAAACTTGAAAGTAGTATTGGATCACTTTAAACACATTTTGTGATACAAGAGCATGTCTAAAGTTAAGGAGCCGCTTTGATGCTTGTGTGGTATACAATCCTAGTTTTGTTGAATCACTTTCATGTCTATGGCTGAATTTTTCTTTTGTGTTCTGTCTCTGAAAATTTGGTGAAGTGTCCAAGAAGAAAAGTAGCAGGGAGCAGAGATTGGATTAGTGTATGATCAAGTTAAAACCAGCTCCTTCTTTGTGAGATGAACTCCTCACGACCATTTTGGTTTGCGCTCATTTTCCTCTTGCTTTGGCAAGTGGCTTTTGGGTTGTATTTTCCTCTTGCTTTGGTAGGTGGCTTTTGGGTTGTAAGGACACAACGTTTAGTGGCTGAAAACACTCACTGCCTTGCTGACCACCTTTGTTTCACCCTTTACTTGGAACTCAGCATAGTTGGTTCTTGCTGGGACTGTGCTGTGGCGAGCAAGTGATCCGATGCTTGGAGCATGTCCACTTGGAAGAGACAAGTGAATGCTATTCAGACAAATCCACGGTTGCAAATTGTGTTGGCCATTGGGGGGAAAACCCCAAAACAGTGTGTTATTATAGAGAAAAATGGGAGGGTGGGTCAGGGAATCAGTTTAGATGAAGACATTGGCAAAGGCCTCTATGAGCAAGTGGCATGCAAAGCCACCTCGGAGGTACGAATTGACATTAGTCACAGAAAGTGTGCAGGGACAAGATCTCAAGGAAGAGGGTGAGCACATACAAAGTTTTCATGCAAAAAGAAATAGATTTGCATGACAAACTGAGCAAGAACAACTAGTGTGGCTGTGGGTGCAAGATTAGGCAGGAAGAGTGTGGGAAGAAGTCTGGATTTTACTGGAAGGTCAGCAGGTCGCAGAGGATCATGCAAAGCATCTTAAAAGGTCTCTTAGGCTGCTCCTGGTGGGTGTGGTGAGAGAGAATCTGGAAGGTGATCTGGGAACATTTTGGGTCCCTCTGGAGATGGCAGCATGTCATGCCATTGAGGGGGAAGAAAGAAGATACTTTGGATGTGGATTTTGTTGGTTGTGTTTATAAGAGAAAGTGCTGGATCAGGATAGAGGAGACAGTGTGAGGACGCTGCTCATCCTTTGTGCGAACTTGGTAGATTGCACAGATGGTACAAGGTTTATTTGGGGATGGGTGGGTGGGGGAGGGTTATTTAGCATTGGATGTGTTTACTCTGAGATCCATTTGAGATTCCTCAGTGAAAAAAATTGAGAGGAGGTCTATTCCTCAAGTGCCATAAATTCCTGCAATGGAAATGTATATTTCAGAATCTTTGGCTGATGGGTAGTACTGGTAGCCATATGGGTAGATGGGATTGCCCAGGAAGAGGATGTTGAGAGAGACAAAGGGAGTCAGTGTGGGCCCTGATAAATCCCAACTTTCTAGTAGCCTGAAGGTGGCAAAACACTCTAAGATGGCTGTTTCTCAAAGGTAGGAAGCCTGAGGGAATATGGTGTTAGGGAAACAAGTGAAGAGGGTTTTTAAAATGTGGGAGCGCTGGACTGACTATTTGGAAGAGCTTGAAGGGACAGTAATGAGATGGGTGAAAGCCAGATTCAGTGCAGAGGTGAAGGTGCGAGCCAGGTTGGGGTTAATAGAGAGAGACTGTGTGGACGGACAGACAGAAACACACACAGACACAGACACAGACACACACACACAGACACACACACACACACACACACACAGAGAGAGACACGGGAGACTGTATCTACAACTCTTAATAATTTAAGCTCTGAAGGCAGAAGCCTGGAGGGAGTGGAGTAGAAGGAATAGGGGAAAGTACTTAGTTTGTTTGTTCCCCTCTGTCAAAGGAGCTTCTATTAATGAGAGTGACATTAATTAATAGACTTAATAAAGAGGGAGAGATTAATGATGCTGGAGGGATAGCCGGTAGATGGTGGGCTCTCATGGTGAACTTGGTGTTTGCTAACAGGAGGAAAGAGACACAAGTCAGCTTTTGTTATCTACTGCAAGCGAGTATGTGCTAGATACTGTGCTGAGTGAGTCCCTAATATGAGCCTCTCCATTTTACAGATGAGGGACTGAGCTTTACTAGAGAGGGGCAGCCGAGGTCTTAATTCAGAGCTCTTACCTTTCTTTCTCTTTCTTACCCGTGTGATGGTGTATTACTTTTCTCCAGCTGCCATAAACCATCACAGATGGAGCCGCTACAACAACAGACATTTATTTTCTCACAGTTCTGAAGACTTGCAGTTCAAGATCAAGGTGTTGGCAGATTTGGTTTCTCCTGAGGCCTCTTTCCTTGCCTCGCAGATGGCCACTTTCTCGCCTGTCCTCACCCAGCCTTTCCGGTGTGATCCTGCATTACTGGTGTCTCTTGCATGTCCTAATCTTTTCTTACAAGGACACAAGGAAGATTGGATCAGGAGGCACATCGCTGTAATGACTTCATTTGAACTTGGTTACCTCTTTTAAAAGCCTTTTCTCTTGGTACCTTCACTTTTTGAGGTTAGGGTTTCAATTTTGAATTTTGGGGAACACAATTTATGACAGGTGGCTTCTCATGGTATAAAGCTGGGAGAGGTCATCAAGAACATTCTGAAGATGTAACTAGAACAGGAGATTGCTAGACACATCGAGTCCTGAGGGCAGCTGTGTTTGGAGATGATCAGACACATCCAGTCTGCCAGTTATCTAAGTCTGCAGTGGCAGTTTGGTACATGTGTGGAGCAAAGAGCAAGGTTTCTTTGCTTTGATGAGTTGCTGGGTCCTCCTGGTTTTATGGGCCAGCCAAAGCACCATCCCCTGTGCACAAGTCTGAAATGCAAATGAGCTTTACTCATATCTTCAGCAGAATTACAAGTTATTTTTTTTTT